>PVJS01005179.1:20674-65443 GCA_004027185.1 Glis glis
TCTCTCTCTCTCTCTCTCTCTCTCTCTCTCTCTCTACTTAGTGAGGCCCTCCGCAACTTTGTGAGACCTGGTTTCAAAATAAAGGATAAAAAAATAGGGCCAGGGGTGTAGCTCAGAGGTAGAATGTCCCTGGGTTCAATCCCCGGTACCACAAAAAAAAAAAATGTATTAGGGGGATAGAAAAACTGGATTGCATGAAAAAACTCTAAACTTCTGTCTTTCAAATGACACCATTACAAAAGTGGAGACAAGGAACAGACTTGGAGAAAATATTTGCAAAACTCATATCTGACTAGAGACTTGTGACCAGACTATACAAAGAAAACCTCTACTCCTCAATAAAATGAAAACCAACAACCCAATAAAAAGGGACAAAATATTTCTATAGATATTTCACCATGATGATATATAGATGATCAATAAGTACATGAAAAGATCATCAACATTGCATTAAGAAAATTGATATTACTGCTGGGCATGGTGGTACATGCATATAATCCCAGTACTTGGGAGTCTGAGACAGGAGGATCACAGGTTCAAGGCCAGTCTCAGCAATGTAGTGACCCCCCTCAGCAACTTGGTGAGATCCTGTTTCAAAAATAAAATAGGGTGGGAATTTAAGACTACAGTGAAACACTGTCTCATACCCTCTAGAATAGCTATAACTACAAAGCTATACAATAAAAATTGTTGGCAAGAATGTGAAGAAACAGGACCCTTATACATGGGTGGTGAGAATTGCAGCCACATTAGGAAACTGTTTGGCAGTTTCTTCAGAAGTTAAATAAGAGTCGTGAAAGCACACTTTCACACAAAGACACACATGAATGTTCTTAGCAGCAATTTATGGTAAAGTAGATTATTAGTTGCCTGGTCAGGGAACAAGGATTAACAGTAAACAGACATGAAGAATCCTACTGGAGTGATGGAAATGATCTCAAACTGATTTATGGCGGTGGTTTCACAATTTGGTAATTTTACTAAAAATCATTGAATTCTGCACTTGAAACGGGTGAACTAGCATATTATATATTACTATAATATGCTATTTGTAGACATATTTAGGAAACAATGTGATCATTCACACAGGGAAGAGTACAGTGCCTTTTCCCCTAGTCTGACTGGAAAATTCCATAAATAATGGGGATATTCAGAATGGTCTCGCCTCAGGAATTGAGAATAATTGGCCCTATTCTAAGCACTGCTCTGGTTTCATCTAACAAATACTAAAAGCAAAATCAGAAAGGAAGAAACTATTCTGTATAACTTAACTTCCCCCAGAAAAAAAGCTTAGACTTTTTTAGGAATAGAAAAATACATAGCACCAAACAAGGCAAAATTCACAAGGCTTAGCTGGAGTACAGTCAAAGATGAACAAGCATACATAGAAAGATGTAGTAAAAATCAATTGATGGAAATTGACCTCCAGAATGATTAGACCCAGAAATACTAAAATTAGCATATAATATATTTAAACAGTTATTATAGCTATAATCTATGTACAAGAACGACTCATCTAATTCATCAGTCAATTAGCCCTCCCCCAATTTCCACCTCCTCTCCCTCCCTCTTCCCCCCTTCTCGTGCTCAGCATAGTAGTTGACTTTGATATATTTGTGTATGTACATCCTGTACATTAAGGTGTTTCCCTCTTCCCCCTCCCATCTCCCTCAGTTAGGTCACCTTCTTTACTCATCTGAGGTTTTCTCCATCTTTGTCTGGAGTCCTTTTTCAAACTTGCAAAAGCTGTCTAGGCAGCAAAACATCAGTAAAATGGCAGAATACCAGCAGTAGACCCCTGGAGCAAGAAATGTGAACAGAAGAAGAGGTTCACACAGAAAGAAAATGACACCAGATGGAAATACAAATCTACCCAAATGAATGAGGAGCACTGGGGATGGTACTGCAGTGCTCTTTCTTATGATAGACAAGAAGTGACATATCATTTTGGTAAATGGTGATAGACAAAAAAGGATAAAAATGGATACCAAAGGAAGTAAAATAGAACCATAAAATATACTCAGTTTAAGAGAAGGCAGAGAAATAGTAAAAGAGAAATGATAGATGAAAGAAATTTTAAAAAATCCTGCAAGATGATAGACATAATTCTAATTATTTAAAATAACAAAACTAAATGTAAATGACCTAGATATTCTATTTAAAGGGCAGAGGTTGTCAGATTGGATAAAGAGAAAGACCTAACTGAATGTTGTTTACAAAAAATGCACTTTCAATAAAAAGATGGAAATGAAAAGGATGAGGGGAAAAGATATACCATGCTAATAAAAATTAAAACAAAGAGGCTTTATTATCAGAAAAACTAAATATCAGAACAAAGACTATTGCCCAGCATAAAGAAGACCATTTTGTAATAATAAAGGACTCAATTTAGGCAGAGAACTAAACTATCATAAACACTTATGTATCTAATAACAAAGCTTTCAAATACACAAAAATAAACCAATAGAAACACAGAGAAACATACAACCTACAATTATACTCATAAATATCAATATCCCTCTATCAATAATTGATAGAGAAAGGAGACTGAAAATCAGTAAAGTTATGAAAGACTCAACACTATCAACCAACTTGATACAATTAATATTTACTGTATATTTTACCCCTCCTCCAAAAAAACAATATACATATTCATTTAAATCACACACAGAGTATCTATCAAGATAGAAGACATTCTGGGCCATAAAACTATTAAAAAGTTTCCATAAACCTATAAGAATTCAAATCATACAAAGTATGTTCCTTCCCAAGTTGTACTGTAAATTGTATTGTAAATTTACAAAATGTATTGTAAAGTTAATAACACATTTCTAAATAATATACAAGTCAAAGAATAATAAAATAGAAGCCAAACAGTAGTTTGATTAAAATGAAAATGATACAACATGAAAGGAAACACTATGTCCTCAAGGTGGCTTGTCTTAATTACTCAATATAAACAGCTCTCCACTCCTTAGTCATTACTTCACCTAATTTTAATTTCCCCATAAAGTTTATTTACATTTGACATTTTGATGTCTGTTTCATTCTTTTACTTATTTTATGCATGTCTTCTCCTCTTAGAATGGGGGCTGTGTGAGTTAAACCTGTGTCTTGTTGATCACTGTGCCGCACTCTAGTACCCAGCAGCCAGTAGTGTTAAGTAAATATCTATTGAATGAATGAGTGAATGAGTTCATGCAAATAAGGTATTGGGGAGGATAAATAAGGTCTGGGAGCAAAGGGTAGGAAGAAAGAGGAAAGCTATTCTTTTTTGAACTAAACTGAGGAGGGTGGGAGTTTGCCACCAGAAGAAAAATGGTGGAATGGAGAGAGGACTTCCAGAAAGGCTTCCTGGCCAACAGATCCTCTGAGCCATCTGACCATTCCGCAGCTGCTTCGTGACCTTTCAGCCACAAGAGCACGGACGTTGCTCTCCTGAAGCGATACCCACTTTGATGATAACTGGTGCTGAGAGCACCAAGCCCGCGCTCTCTGTGACACTGGCCCCGCGTTAGGCGGGCTTCCTTGCATTCTCTTCTGCACCCTGCGTCCGCCCTTTCGCTTTCACGCAGCAGTGACTTATTGCATTATAGCATCAACAGCTAGTATCTTGGAAATTCTGTCTGGGTGGCATGCAGGTACTGTGCCAATAAACACAACACGAATAAAATTAACATATTGCAAACTAAATTAAGTAATGAGTAAATCTCTCAAGGGTTTCTACAAATCTTATAACCAAGCAGTAGTCGAACAGAGGGCTAGGATTAATATATTTAAATTAACCTCAAACAGATCTCAATTCAAAGTCTGTGTAAATATGATAGTCCAGGAAGATCTAGCGTCGGCTCACAATGGCCTTGATGACCTGAGAGAACCAGGGAGCACCTCTTCTTTAAAAAGCTTTGCTGTCAGTAATAGAAGTCTGAAGAAAAACAGGGGCAAAGACACATGCACATGTATATATACACACATGCATATACATAAATATACATGTACACATGTATATATATATACATAAGATCTACATATAGACACATGCATGTACATATGATATATGTATACACATGCATATACATATGATATACGTGTACACACATGCATATACACATAATATACATGCATAAGCATAGATATGATATGCGTATACACATGCATATGTACATACTATACATATACACACATATGCATATACATATGATATATCACATGCATATACATATGATGTACATATACGCACACACATATACATATGATATATATACACATACATACACATATGATATATTTATAAACACATGCATGTACATATGATATACATATACGCATGCATAACATATGATATACATACACACAGATGCATATACATATAATTACATATATACATATATGCATATACATGATATGCATATACATGATATATGTACACATGCATATACACATAATATAAATATATACACACATGCATATACATATGATATATGTATGTACATATGATATACATATATACATGGCGCAGTTTCATGATTCACAGCAGTGATGTTCTATAAAGTAACAGACCTATCCCTCTAAGGGGAAATTATATGTATATAATATTCATTTCTGAGATTTGGGGTAACATTTTTTTTCATGTCTACTTATGTTTAACCTCTCTACCCCGAGTCTGTTCCATTTCTTCTTTCTATTTCTCATTTCTAGAAGCAATTAGAGCTTTAAGTTCTTGAAAAACCTTAAAAAACATTTCTACGTCATTTTAATCTTATGTGAAAGATAATCATTTTCTGGTTAGTGACACTTATTTTCTGGTTAGTGACATTTAATATTAAATTTTGTTGTTTTCCCCCAAAGGTTTGTATCAGTACTACAGGAATTTTTTTACTCATGGTGAGAAAACCCAGGCTTTCCTTAGCAAGTGTCCTCAGGAGATCCCTGTGCATGAAGGCGGGAAGGCCAGGGTGGCTCTTGCAAGGTGGCCACGCCCATGGGACTCTTGCCTGCAGCTCATCCCACTTATCCTGCCCCCTTGCCCAGCTTCCCACAGCCCCGTCCCTGGGCCCAACAGGGATCCTGGACTGGCCTCAGTTACCGGAGCCTGGCACTTTGTTACAGACGGTACACACACATTTCCGTAACTCGGGGCGCACTCCTCACCTTGAGGGGTGCTCTTCCTGCGACACTCTGAGCCTTCTCTGGCCAGCACCCCGGGTTCACCGTGCTGCTTCCTGCTCTTCTGCCCAACCGCAGCTGCTTTAGAAAGTCCTGACACACACATCAGTCAACAGACCATGTTTGTCCCCCTGTTGCACTAAAACAGAGTGTGTGTGGGGGGGAGTGGTCCTCTCTGTCGTTTTAGTGTGATTTGTAGGGAAATGCAAACAGGATCATGCTTTTATTATTTTAGTAGATACAGAATGTTAAAAAAAATTGCGTGTCTCCAGCATCCCCTCTCGGCCTCAGACACTCCAGCACCAACATTTCAGAGGCTGCCTTTGTTTCCCTGCCGGCACCACGGTCAGGTTCTGGAATCTCTCCTCTTACCGCTGGTGTGTGTGGGGCACCTTAGGGTTGTCTGCAGTGTTTTCACTATCCTTGCCATTTTAGCTAGGACTCGGTGAATGTCTTCTTCATGTGAGAAATTGTAAGAACTACATAGATTTAAATTTCACAATAATTCTATAAATTCTATTATTAAATTTATTTCTTTTTTGTGGTGTTGGGGATTGAACCCAGGAGTATTCTACCTCTGAGCTACACCCCCAAACAGATTTTTTTATTGTTATTATTTATTCAGAAACAGAGTCTCACTAAGTTGCTGAGGCTGACTTCGAACCTGCGATCCTCCTATCTCAACCTCCCAAGTTCTGGTATTACAGGCATGCGCCACCACACCCGGCTAATTAGCTTTATTCTAAGGACCAAGCAGCAGTGGTTCAGAAAGAAGTTAGGAAATAGAGGAGTTGAAAACTAGACAGTCTTTGTCTAGAAATTATGTTCTCAACAGCCCTGCGAGAACTATTTACTCCCCTACATTGGCCCTATTTAAACTAATATTAATAAAATATTGCATAGTGTTAAGAAATGAATTGCACATTTGAAGAAAGCCACTATCCTGAAAAAGAAGAACAAAAGAAGTTAAAGGCAAAATGTAACCAAATGGTAATAGTGGGGAATCAGAGTAAGAAGAACATTTTAAAGAAAATGTAATAGCCACAGAGAGAAAATAAAAGATATTGCATTGATGGAAATAGACAAAAGACTGTAAAAGGAAAACCACCAAACATGGGCTCTTATAAATAAAAAACTGATCACTGAAATTAAAATGAGGTTGGAAGGTTAAAAGAGAAATTGAGGTAATCTCCCTAGAAGTAAAACAAAAAGCACAAAGAAATGGAGAATCTGAGAGGATGGTAAGAAAAATAGAGATTTAATCTTCAAGGACTCCTCTCCAACTAAGAAGAATTTTTAAAAATTCGACACTGAAAGACATGGAAATTCAGATTAAATGGGTCCATTGTGCACCGAGCACAACACTGGAATAAAGATGAGGACACTAGGCCTAAGGAAAAATCTCTGAATACTTTAAGAGAAAGATCAAACCTGGTGACATAGCAAGTCCTAAGAACCAAAATGGCATCCTCCGTCTACACTGGGATTTCTACACCTTGTCAAATTACCATTCAAATGAAAGACTTGAGATGTTTTTGGACATATGTAATCTCATAAAATCTATCTCCTATCAATTCTTTATTAGGAAGCTATGGAAAAAAAAGAAGCTCTCCACCCAAAGGATGGAATAAAACAAGAAAGAAAAGGACCAGAGAACCAACGCAGAAGAGAAATTAACAAAATGACTATGAAAGCAAGTCCCAGCGTGCACGCTGTGCAGGCAGAGCTAGGAAACAGAGGAGCCCAGACCGGAGGGGAGGGTGCAGGGTCACGGTGACATGTCCAATGGTAGATGAAGAGAGGTGTCCACTGCAACAACCAAAAAACACGAAACACTGTGAGGGTATGTGGGAATTTACACTGGGAAAACTGAGCCAGATATCCACAAAGAACAAAGCCAATGAGAACAAGGAAGTACTATGAACTCCAGGGAAAACTGGAAATTGTACAAGAGAGAAAGAACTAGAGTACCCTACTTGGCTCGGCAGGAAACAATGTGTTTGCGGCCATAATGAAAATGCTGACAGTAAATTCAGCCATAAGATGATGGTAGAATTATGGTTGGTAGCATGGGGGAGAAGGTTTTATTTTTTTTTAAGGTTAAAATCTTCATCTACTTTAATAGTCAATAGAGAGCCAGGCGTGGTGGCACACACCTATAACTCCGGTACTTAGGAGGCTGAGATAGGAGGATCACTGGTTTTAGGCCACCCTTAGCAACTTAGCAAGACCCTGTTTTAAAATGAAAAGAATATTTAAAGGGCTGGGAGTATAGCTCAGAGGTAGAATGGACCTGGGTCCGATTTCCAGTACCCAAAGTCAACAGATAAAGCCTAAAATTGATGCATCAGATAGCAGCATATACATACGATTTAGAAATATGGCATAAATACAGAAGAAGCAGGTAAAGGAGTTGAAAGATATTCTTGAAACTTGAAAGAGACAGAGTAGGGGCTGTGTTCAAGGCACTATTGCTCTCATTGTAAGTGTTAATGACATTAGACTTTTTTCTTTTTCAGTATTGGGGATTGAAACAAGGGTCATTCTACCTCTGAGCCATGCCCCCAGCCCTTTTTATTTTTATTTATTTTGAAATAGGGTCTTGCTATTGAGGCTGGCTTCAAATCTGCTATCCTCCTGTCTCAGCCTTCCATGTACTAGGATTATAGGCATGTGCCACCATGGCCCTGCTGTTTTATAGATTTTTTATAACATTACTATTTAAAATACAAGACTTTTTAGACCCAAACAAAGCAAAGTTGAAATCGCAAAGCGCATGAACATTGTTTTTTTTTGTGTGTGTGCGGTACCCGGGATTGAACCCAGGGGCGTTCTACCTCCGCGCTACACCCCCGGCCCTATTTTTTTATGCTTTATTTTGAAACCGGGTCTCACGAAGTTGCGGAGGGCCTCACTAGGTAGAGAGAGAGAGAGAGAGAGAGGGAGGAGAGAGAGAGAGTGCGTGCGCACGCGCGCGCACTGAGGCTGGTCGAGAACCCGGATCCTCCGGTCTCCGCCTCCCAAAGTACTGGGATTACAAGCGTGCACCACCACGCCTGGCTGGACATTGTTAAGTTCTCTGTACCTCTGACCAGCTGTTCTAGACACTGAACCATTTTACACATAAATAGTTGGTATTTCATATGCATTGTGAACATGATCATATTCTTAACAATTAAATGAGAGATTTTTAACCCTTTGCATTGTTGGGGTGCTGGTTAAGGTGAACAGCTTTGGGCTCGTTTGCCGGTGTCTGTCTCTTCCCATGAAATGTCTGTTCCACCAGTTTGCCTGTTGGATTCATCATGCGCTTCTCGGCAAGTGTCCTTTACGAATGACGATGATTGACTTGTTGCAGATATTTTCTATTTCTTTTTAATGTTCCATACCTTAAAGCTTTTTTTGGCAGTACTTTCTTTTCTTGCGTGATCTGCCTAATCCAGAGAGAAAGCAAGCATGCACTTAAAAACCAAAGCAAGCAGAAACCATGAAATGCAGAGGGCCTGACAGTGCACATGTCTCCTGGATTCAAAATCTTCCACTGGCTGAAGGACTCTGGCTTCGTTCATGCTGTTCCCTGAGGACGTCCGCTGAAGGAAGGTACAGGACAGAATCAGGCAGACCCAGCGGTGTTGGATCTACTGAATACTGGAATGCAAATTCCCAGGCAAAGCAGTAGGGTTCAGGGACCAGGGAAATGGTAATAATTTACCTGTGCTGACTGGACATGTATTAATTGGCAGGCACCAACGCCAACAACTGTGTGCTTTCTCTCATCAGCAGAGAAGAGACTGGAGCCATGACCCTGTAGTCTGGGCACAGTGCCACACAACTCCTGTGCCCGGAAAGTGCCAGGACAGGTCAGGGCCATGGGCGTAGTCATGGTGTAGGAGTTCAAAATAAAAACATAAACCATTGATCATTTGCACTCTAAAGTGTAGATCGTATTTAAGACTTAAGTAGTCATCTTTCCAACTATAAAATCAAAGCAAGGCATTGCTTATATTATTTTTTCCTTCTCATTCTCTCTCTTTCTTTTTTTTTTTTTTTTTTTGTTGTTGTACTGGAGATTGAACCGAGAGGCATTCTACCTCAGAGCTACGCCTTGAACCCTTTATATTTTTTTATTTTGAAACATGGTCTCACTAGGATACTAATAGTCTTGCTAAGTTGCCGAGGCTGGCTTTGGACCTGCAATCCTCCTGTCTCAGCCTCCCAAGTACTGGGTGACCACTGTGCCCCACCATGCCCAGCATTTGTATTTTTCAATGACAATGTTTTCCAAAGAAATAGTCAACATACTAGAAGGCACTGCCATTGAATGGATGGAGACTGGAATCACTCAGTTCTGTTGTGTTCTCTGTCATTTATTTTTACTTTCTTATTGGGGGCTTGTTTTCTGGTTCACAAATTAGAAATGTCCCCCTCTTTTTGGAAACTGGCACTACTATAATAGAATTAACTTCCCTGGCTGTGAGAGACCTTGAACCTCTGCTCTTTGGTGAATGAGTTATAATTTTGAGTCACACATAGTTCAGTGGCAGCAAGATGAGACACTAGGTAGAAGACAGACGTGCCTGCCCTTCTCTCAGAAAGTATATGTGAGAGCCGGGCATGGTGGCGCACGCTTGTAATCCCAGTACTTGGGAGGCTGAGACCTGAGGATCCGGGTTTGGGGCCAGCCTCAGACACTTAGTGAGGCCCTCCGCAACTTAGTGAGACCCTGTTTCAAAATGAAGAACAAAAATAGGGCTGGGAGTGTAGCTTGGAGGTAGAATGCCCCTGGGTTCAATCCCCGATACCGCAAAAAAAAAAAAGTATATGTGAGAGTCCAGCTGGCAGCCCCGCACAGCAGCAAATATGGCCTCCTCCTCCTCCCAACCTCCTCCATGTCTTCCTTTCCTACTCCTCCCCACGGCCACCATCCCTGGGTTTCCTACGTCTGACTGTGCTGTCTACCTCAGCCTCACATGTCCACACAGCCCTCGAAGTTCTTCTCTCTCAGTGCATTCTCCCCAGCCTCTCCCCTCGCCTCTCCTGTTTCCTTTGGTCCCGGCTTTCTAACTCGCTCATCTCTCAGTCTAACTCCTGGAGAGCCATCGACTGGGGTGAAGGGTTCCGCTCCTCATTCTCAGGTGGCGCATCTGCATTCCAAAACTCACCTCCATGCCCACCTTGCCATGAAAGGGACCAGCGAGCAGACCTGCTTTCCTCCACCTCCCAAGAGGGAGCAGGTCACCCCTCTCTATGCACTGCCAAACCTGACCTTCCATAGCCAATCAGGGGCCAGTGGGAGACACGTTTATTTTTCCTGAGAGCGCGTCATTTTGGTGGGCAGGGATGCTACTGCTTATGGAGACTGGACTCAGAGGCCATGGGCTGCTGCCACCCACACTGCTCTGTGGGAAGGACGAAGTGTCTTGAGGAAGAGTTACTGGAGGAGGCAGAACCCTGTCACCAGAGTCATACATGCACCTCGGGTCACAGCCCCACAGAGCCCTGTGGATTTCAATTCTGGTTAACATATGGGTTTCCCTGGTTGGCTCATGGTTGGTGTGGAATCCATTCAGATTCGTAAACTAGAAAGCCGTCAACAGACCAGGTGCTGTGGTGCATGCTTATAATCCCAGTACATGGAGGATCCCAGGCTCTAGGTCAGCCTCAGCAACTTAGCGAGACCCTCAGCAACTTAGTGAGACCCTCAGCAACTTAGCAAGACTCCCTGTCCAAATAAAAAAATAAAAAGGGCTGGGGGTATAGCTCAGAGATAGAATGTCTCTGAGTTCAATCTCCAGCACCACACACACACAAAAAAAGAAAGCAGTTGACGGATGTAAATCTTTTAACAAATACTGCTGTTGTGACAACTTCATTTCAAAATAAAAATTTATATTGAATATGTGTAACAACTTTATCAATTAATATAATCATTACATAGAAGTTGCCTAATCATTGACTATAACTTCAGTCATTATATTATCTAAATTTTAGATAGTTTAAACAACTATTTAATATAATTAGTTAATATAATCAAGTTTAAATATATATATATAATAAATGGGTACCTTTTATTATAAAAATATCTACTTCTACACACACAGACATAGCTAAGAGTGTTGTTAAATTTCCCAAATTGACGTGAACCCGCTCAACACTCAACTACCGCACGTGGCGTGAGCCTCCGCAGCATCTCTCCTGTGACTCCGTGGGCAGTTTATCCCATCCATGTCCACGTTCCTTCCCCTCTACTGACGGATCACACCAGTAAAATGTCGAATGGGTTGCTTAGCTGACGTTTAAGAATCACAGTGAGTGCTCTCATTGTTCAGAGTCAAGCCAGGTTTTCGGTAGAGCAGAATTCTGGAGTTGAGAAATTGCCACTTCCGGGTGGCTCCAGGTCTGGCACCTGTGACCCACGCACGTAGCAGCCTGTGACAGGTCCTGCGATCCCGCACCAGCCCCCAGCTGCCTCTGCTTCAGTTGACCAGTTGACCCACTTCCTCCACAGATGCATGGCACAAATCATACTGAGAGGCTGGGAAGCTTAGTTAATATTTAAAACATTTTGATGCTCAGATAAAAGGGGATTCAAGTTGTCACCAATTAGTAGGAAAAGACTAATTATTATACAGACCTATGATCCTGTATAAGTAGAAACATTAAAGGAATCTAAAAGCTATCACTTTTTATGAAAGAGCAGATGGCCTGAATTCGACCCCAAAATATAATGAATGTGCGAGTGTGTGCAGCAGGCATGTGCATATCACTTAGCAGGAATATTTTCAAAGAGCTGTTGGGGGAAAAACAGAATAGAACAGAAAACACAGTGTCAGTAGCACCATAGTCATTCCAACCAGGTCTGCCTATAAGAATTTTCTAGAAAAAAAAAAACATTATCTTCTTTCCCAGACTTTTAACTCCTTGGAAATATGCTTCAATTTTAATTATCCTATTTCAACAAAATTCAGTGGCTTCAGCAATAAATACTTACTGAGTTCCTACTGTGGGCTAGGCACTGAGATATTATACTAAACAAAGTGTATTGTGGTTCTTAAGGCTCTTACAGCCCAGCAGAAAGAGCTGTGCATATAAAGTGTGTTTCAGGGTGTTTAGTCTGTAACCCGATTTTCTGATCCCACCCATCATCACCAAGTACTTCTGGGGGTACTTGGGAAGGAAGGTACTTGTCTTGTGTCGGCCTCTGAGTTTGCTCCTTGGCGGGGGACAGGCGTTCTTTGTCCTGTGTCCCTCCCCAAACCTCAGAGCCCAGTGGAGGACTGCTGCTGTCCTGTGGCTGGTCACCTCTGAAGTCACATGTCAATGGGCTGCCATATAGGTTATGCAGTTGATGCGGACAACCCTGGTGGACACCTTCCACATGGCTCTGTTTCAGGGGCATTGGCCAGCAGCTGTCCTAGTCTAGCACCGGTGGAAAGGTCTCACTTGTTTCAGCAGCTAACCCTCGCTTCTTCACATCCTAGGACTTGGAAGCCTCTGTTGTAGGTTTGAGAAGTCATTAGGGGAGCTTGGTGGAGAAGAAAACAAGCCAGCCTAGGTGGGTTTTTCTCAAAGGCCACTGGAAACTTTTTGCAAAGAAGTTCAAATCTCTGAAACACCCTCAACCAGTTCCTGAAGAAAGAGAGATTCCTACCTCCTCTCCACAAACCCAACGCCTTCAAGTGGGGACTGAGGAAGAGCGTGGGTAGGGGCCCCATCCAGGGGTTCTGTCCTTTGCCCTCAGTGTGGTGGACTCTGAGACTCTGGGCAGGTGTGGAGTGAGGATGGATCTTTTCTCCACTGGTCCAGGTCTTCTCAAGGAAACCACCGGTTCAAACGCACCTGTACATCCACCTACCACACGTGGACGCATGACCTGCTGCGCCTCACAAGCCACCAGCCTTATTAAGTAAGGGAGATATTTCCCTTTTTGCCACACAGTGCATCTGATAGGTTTTCCCTCCCACATGGGGAAGGTGCTGTACATTAGTACTCGGGTGGTTTCAGACTTGGTTTCGCCTCTTTCTCAAGGGTCTACACGTCGAGTTTGCTCGTACAGAAAACCAAAGAGCCATCATGGGGGCTTCACCTCTGAGTCTCTGTACACATCCAGTCTTACACAGAGTGTCCTCTCTGCCTGTTTTCTAGAACAAACCGCTGGGGCTAGAGGAGGCTGGGGAGCAGGGAGGGTTGTGAAGCATTTGAAGTAAAGCAGGAACAAGTGATAATAACCACAGGGTTGTGACCTAATTTAGGGAGGGGCACTGAATTGAACTCTCTGCTTTCAAAATTGAATTACATAGGGTTGGTATTTTTTCAACTTGTTTGTAAATAGAATGTTAGGAATGTTATAAGTTTATTTCACAAAGCCCATAGCAAGAGATTATTTACAGACTGATCCACAAATTTGGAGAATAAGGATTTGGGGTAGTGGTACGGGCTGGATGCAGAATGTCCCCTGGAAAAGCTCATGTACTGTCAATGAAGCAAGGTTCAGGGGTGGGCATGGCTGGAGGGGTGGGTCACTAGGGGTTTGGTCTTAAAGACTATCTGTCCCTGGCTGCTTCCTTTTCCTCTTCCTCTTCCTCTTCCTCTTCCTCTCTCCCTCTCTCTCTCTCTTTCTTTCTCTCTCTCTCTCTTCTCTCTCTCTCTCTCTCTCTCTCTCTCTCTCTCCTCCTGGCCTCCTTGAATGGAGATCACATTCCTCTGCCATCCCACTGTGATATTTTTGCCTTGGAGCCAGCTGACTGTGGACAGAAGCTCTGACAGTGTGAGCCAAAGTGAACTTTTCTTCCTCAAAGTTGTTCTGATCGGGTGTTTTGGTCACAGCAATGAAAAAGCTCATACAGGTAGCAAAGGTTATTTTCACTGACTTTTAGATAGTAACTGGGGCCAGGCATGGTGGCACACACTTGTAATCCCAGTATTTGAGGAACCTGAGACAGGAGGATCGCAGGTTCAAGGACAGCCTCAGCATTTTAGAAAATTCTCAGCAATCTAATGAGAGTTAGCAACCCATTTCAAAATAAAAACTGAAAACGGGCTGCGGTGTAGCTCAGAGGTAGACTACCTCTGGGTTCAGTCCCTAGTATCAGCCGGGTATGGTGGTACACACATGTAATCCCAGTACTTGGGAGGCTGAGACAGGAGTACCACAGGTTTGAGGGCAGCTCCAGCAACTTAGCAAGGTCTCTTAGCAATTTAGCAAGACCCTATTTCAAAATCTAAAAAATAAAATAGGGCTGGGGCTGTGGCTTGGAGGTAGAATGCCTCTGGGTACAACCTCTAGTACAAAAGAAAAAAAAAGCCCCACAAGAAACCAAAAACAAAGTGTCACAAGAAAAAAAAATCACAAAATCTGGGAATTCTAAGAATGAACTATGATAGAATGATTGAATTTGGCAAGAAATAGTGGGTTTGGTGGGGCTCTACAGCAAGACCTGGTGAATTAGCACTTTGATCAACAGTTACTAATGGGCTGTTATAAAATCACAACTGATAGCTGGGCGTGGTGGTGCACGCTTGTAATCCCAGTACTTGGGAGGCTGAGACTGGAGGATCCAGGTTCGCGGCCAGCCTCAGCCACTTAGTGAGGCCTCTGCAACTTAGTGAGACCCTGTTTCAAAATAAGGAATAAAAAATAGGTCTGGTGTAGTTTGGAGGTAAAATGTCCCTGGGTTCAATCCCCAGTACTGGAAAATAAAAATAAAAATAAAAATAAATTAAAAAAATAAAATCACAACTGAGATTGATTAGTTTATCACAGGTGGATTTCTGTGCATAGACAAACTGTATTAGCATGACTCACCGTGTACCACTCAGAACATGGTGCAAGACTGGCCTGTGAGAGGCATGGGCGTGCCCCAGGAACCTGGACAAACCTCCCTAGATGCCTCGTTCATGTACCTAGTTTCTATTCAGTTTTGTCTCTTCCACTAAGAACATTCCCAGCTCTCTGTCTCTCTAATCCAGTGTTTTCAACTCTCCAATTATTTGACAGACAAAATGCTGTAAGTAAGGACAGCATTTAGGAACACCCAGTTTGTGGACACAGGTATGTCCTAGTCAGAAGGAAGCATTCTGTTTCTCTTTATTCTCCCTTGGTTTCCCTCTTCAGACAATTTTATCCAATTACCACTTCTTGCTTCCGACCTTCTGTGACAAATTCATTGATTGAGATGATCAGTTTTAAGACAATAAAGAGGATTTGTTCCTCAAAATTCATGGTGCAAGAGAAGAAGGAGGAAAAAAAAAAAGTTGGAGGAGCGATGGAAGCCTGGCTACAATTCTAAGCTCCTAACCTCGAAGCAATTCCAGATCAATGGGGGCTCTGTAAGTGACCCGCAAGGAGACATTTTTAGCCGTTAAAAGTATTTTTAGGTGATTTAAAAATAGAGAAAAAGAATAAATCTTGTAGAAACAAGAAAAGGGGAACTTTGATTCCGGAATGCCCTGTGGTTCTTGAAATGTGAATAAAATTACTTCCTGAAAAGGCTCAAAAAAGTTGTTAATCATTTCCTTTTCAGTCACAGTGTTCAGCTGGGTCCCCCGTGCCTGTCTAACAAATAGTGCCACTGGCTTGGGTGACCTAAACGAGGTGTAAGTCTTTACACACTTCCTGCGTGTCAAAATGGCCTGTAAGACTGTAAAATAAACTCCTTGCTTGACAACACCTTTGCACTGAGACCACGGGACCATGCAGGCTGTGTGGACCTATCTGTGCTAACTCCATTCACTCATTCCTGGGTCCCTTTCCTTTTCTTTCTCTTTTTAATGGGATATTTTATAGGATTTATGCAGCTCCATATCTCTGATATGCCTGATGGTCAAATGCCACCGAAAGCAGGATCTTGAGAGTAGTTAAAAAATAGATTGTTTGGAGCTGGCCTGTAACCCCAGTACTTGGGAGGCTGAAACAGGAGGATTCAAGGCCAGCCTCAGCAATATAGTGAGACTCTCAGCAACCAAGAGAGACCCTGTTTCAAAATAAAAAAAAATTAAAAAGGGCTGGGAGTGTAACTCGGAGATAGAATGCTCCTGAGTTTGATCCCCAGTACCAAAAGAAGAAGAAGAAGAAAAAGAAGAAGAAGAAGAAGAAGAAGAAGAAGAAGAAGAAGAAGAGGAAGAAAAGAAAGATCAGGAGTCCAAGCAGGTGCTTCAAAGAATGTGTTGAGTCCTGGAGATTTTTTTATCTCGTCAGTTGGGGATATTATGAATGAAAATACACAGACTTACTTGCTATAATGTGAACTGGTAAAAGTCTATTTTAGACAGATGAACTTGAAGTAGTATGTGAATATATTCTTGCATTAATTAACTTATTTAACCCTTCTAATCGTATCGATTATGTTCCTATTATGTGATAGGCATTGCGCCCCTGTGCTGCATTGCATGAGCGACCTAAGCTATGTACCACACCACCTACCTTCAGTATTAAAAATCTAGTCATGGTAATAATTCGTGTACCTCGTACTTTATTGCAGAGTGGAAGTCAGTGTCTGGTGGAGGCATGAATAAAGCTCTTGGTCATTCTTAGAAAAAACACCTGGGTCCAACTAGGTGAGAGTGCAAAGTCCTCATGTAGGAACTGCAATTTCCACTCAGTGATTTCTGAAGAATCACGAGGGCTTACGAAGGTGGAGATTCTGTAAGATGTCATCCAAAAGGATGGAAATCGTGCTGGGGAAGCCAAGGAGGGGATGAGATTCAGGTGCATTTGAGAAATATAAGTATAACCTCCCTGAGGTGTCCCAGGATATATTCTATGTATTCAAAAGCATGGAAGAAGCAATAGGTCCTGTCTTGGGAAACTTCCAGTCTGGTGTAGGACTTGAGAAGTAAAAAGCAACATTTAGTGTCATGTGAGAAGCACCATATTAGAAATACCTCCGACGTATACAGAAGAGGGGGATAGAAGGCATGAAAGCTGGTCTAGAGAGACACACAACTTCTACAGATGAGAGGAATTACAGGCAAGGGCAAGGACATGTCATATGGATGCTCTGTTAAGTCAACTGCAGGTTTTGTGGCCAGAACCCAGAGGACAGGCTGGAGAAGAGGGAGGCTGAATAATTAGGGAGGACCTTGAGTGCCAAGAAAGCAAGTGAAATTGGTTGATTAGTCAACAAAGGTGTCACTGTGCAAAAATAGAAAATCATCACAAAAATTATGTAAGAAAATACATTTTTTGCCGGGTGTGGTGGTGCACACTTGTAATCCCAGTACTTTGGGAGGCAGAGACCAGAGGATCCGGGTTCACAGCCAGCCTCAGTTCTCTCCCTGTGTGTCTCTCTCTCTATCTCTATCTCTCTCTCTCTCCTTAGTGAGGCCCTCCGCAACTTCGTGAGACCCAGTTTCAAAATAAAGTATAAAAAATAGGGCCGGGGGCGTAGCGTGGAGGTAGAACGCCTGTGTTCAATCCCCGGTACCGCAAAAAAAAAAAAAAAAGAAAATACATTTTTTAACCAAAGTAAGATAGAGATCCTCCTTTGTTAGAGCCTGTGTGGTACAATCAGTGCACCATTACACAAACATCACTAGCCTGGTGTAGAAGGTACAGTCCAGTTTTGATCATCACCACGGACAAGGTCAGTCCTGAGCTCCTAAGATTTTAAGATCCACGAGGTTCTGGATATCTGCGTTTGTTCATCCCCAGCCCCCAGGTGCTTAATCTTTGTTGAAAGGTGAATGAAACATCTGATAAGTGATCTCAACATGATTTCAATATTTCCAAACGGTGGGACAGTGAGGAGAGGTGAGTCTCTTCCTGGTCTGGACACATGGACTCTGGACAGAAGCGTAAGGACGAGGGACTGAGTCCTGCAAGTGGCTTTCTCTTCTGTGAGCTCAGTAACTACTTGACATTAAATGATATAGAGCAGACATCAGAGATACCAGTCTAGCAAGTCTGTCAGGGCTTCGCTCCTTGAGAACTTTCAGTAAGCCTTAGACAAGGAATGGTAAGAATGAGGTTACCAGGATGCTATAATTGGCAAAACCAGGAGCACCGACTAGATGCATCGTGGTTACTCAATGGAAATGACAACGGAAGGAATGGAAAAGCGACATTCCACAACAGGATAAACGCCGGGTCATCATGTCATAGGGTCAGCGGAAGTGGTATTAAACACACATAGTTATTAAGGAAAGCACTGCAGCCTATCTATTATTTGTTTACAGGTATCTCTGACCTCTTTGAAGCTGGGACCACATGTTTGAAAACTTTGGCTCTCATCCCTTAGCACCCTGCCATACAGATACTCAGTTAATACACAGGAATGCAAGTGAATTTTCTCAGCCACCTCTTCTGCCTGTGCCTGTGTCCATCCATTCCTGTCTCCAGGCGATGGGGCAGTGTGGTCCACCTCACCGTCCAATCCCAAGACAGTCCTTTTTTAAGGGAGGCCATATACCATTTTAGAATTATTGCCATAGCTGGAGATTTTTAGATTTCTTACCTTGTGGTTATGGTTGTGTTGACTGTTTTGTGGCTTGCTAGGGTATTCATGAAAGCTAGAGACTAAAATAGCTCTGGAGAGAGCCAGGCAGTGTGAAACTGCAGGCCATACGGCCAGTCCCTAGTTGCCCTGCCAGGTCATGCTGAGACATGAGGTGCGCCCACCTCCACACTGACCTGAAATGCTTCCCGCTGCTCTAGGATGCTGCTTTTCTAGTCTCGGGTGCTGGCTGGACCGAAGTGCCAAGCACGACCTTTGCCTGCGAAGGCAACTGGAGTCCATGTTGCATTGGAACGAGGTTGCAGAACAAGGTCCATCTATACTAGGATGTCTCTTGAACCCAGCTCCACCATGAGATAAAGCACTGAGGAGACCTGAACCTGCAGGGCTCACTGGAGTACAACGGTAGTGCCAGCAAGTGTGGTCTTTGCCGTCGGCTAGCTGTGCTGGTTGGCGCTCTGAATGCTGTCCTCCTCTGCCCTTCCCTAACTTAGGTCTTGCTTGTCCTGGTGGCAAAGGCCACCACGTGTTTCGGCCGCTCACCCAAGCATCCTGTAAGCTGGAAATCTCTTCCGTTTCTAGGATGGAATGATTTTATCAGTAATCATTTCCCATCCCAGGCCAGGGAGGAGGCTGCTGCCGCTTTACCTGCTGTTCAGACCAACAGAGTCGACAGACACCATTTTTCTTTGTGTTTGAAACCAACGGGAGGACGAAGAGGCCCCATAAATACAGCCAATCAGGAGTATTTTATTTCTATTGCTGCAGAGAAAAAGCCCACCTGTAAGGAAACAGAAGGGGGACCCAAGGAGAGGAGAAGAAGAGAGGAAAAAAGAAGTAAAGAAAAAAAAATGATTTAGGGAAAAACAGAGCAAGATTAATCCTTCATGTTGAAAAGCTCCTGAGCTTCATTGCAAACTAGCGCTTCGGACTGTCAGGGCTATTAGTCAAGGGTTAAATGTCACTCACATCTCGCCCCTGGTGAGCTGGAGCCTGTGTGTGGGGTGCAGGATGGAGATGCTACATTTTTATGCATTTCAGATTGAGCCACGCTGGCCTGGAGATGACCTGCCACGCGATTTTTAAATTATCTCCGTGCGCGCTCTGCTTGTTTTGGAAATGCTCTAAATAAAAATAATGGACTGTCTTTTAATAAGTCTCATTGTGAGGATTCCACATATCACACGGCGCGGTGCAGCTTGGAGGCAAACGGCGGGCATGTGTGATCTTGCTGGAAGAGAGACAAATGGCGGTGCGGGGAGCTCCATCCAGGGACGGCTGACAGGAAATGGCACTCGCAGGCTGACACATCTGTCAGGGTGCAGCATATTGGCACCTGTCATGCAATTTCAGTCATGACTTTTAATAAAGCTGCTTTCCCTTAGGTAAAATTGGAACTCCACTGTAATATTAGCTGCAAGCACGTTCCATGTTCCCCTTCAGAGCGCTTTTGTACGTGAGGCGGTTTCAATGAATCTGAAAGAAGAAATGATGTTTACCGGCTTCCCTGCCTGCCCAGGCTCGGGACGTGAAAAAGATGTTGTACCGAGTTTTCCCTTTCCTCCCCACGTCCCTCCCTTTTCTCCTTCCTCCTTCCCTGCCCTTCCTTCCTTCCTTCTTTCCTCCCTCCCTCTCTCCCTCCTTCCCTCCCTCCTTTCCTTCCTTCCTTTCTTCCCTCCCTTCTTCCTTTCTTCTTTCCTTCCTCTCTCTTCCTTTTTCTTTTGCAAAATGTCTCCCTGTGCCACCTAAGCTGGTTTCTGTATTTATTTTCATATTACTTGGCCTCCTCCTCCCATCACACCCTCGCCTCCTCCCCCCTTCCCTCCTCTTTTTGACTGGGTTGTTGGTTGAGTGAATTTAGCCCGGAGAAGTATGTATATCATAAAAACCGGGTTGGGATTTGTTGGCTGTCAGTCAATAAATCAGTCAGAGTTTAATTACCAGGCATGTGAGGGGAGGCGGTGGCCGGCACCAGCTCAAGTGGAGACTGTTTCTTTTAGGGTAACTGCTCAAAAAAGAAAGAAAGAAACTAAAAATGAGGGTAGTGTGTGTGGTGTGAGTGTGTGTGTGTGCATGCGTGTGTGTGTGTGTGTGTGTGTGTGCATGTGTGTGTGTGTGTGTGTTTTGGAAGGCTAAGGGATAAAATAGAGAAACACAAAGTTAGGAGTGGGTAAGCCGAGGAGAGATGAGAAATAAGCGGCTCTACAGCTGCGGTCGCCCTCAGGAGTCCTGTTTTCCGACAGTGGACGTTGGAGGAGCCGTTTCGATTGTGTTCTTCAGTAAAAGCTTTTCATATTGTGCTGGAAACATCACTCGTTAGTGGAACAGGGTTTCTATGCTAACATGGGTTCGTTGAATATCTGTGCCCAACACATAGAAACATTCCATTTATAATCTAGTGAATAAATAAAAAGAAACCTCTACACGGGAAAACTCATCTGTCACCACCCCAAATAAAAATCATTGTGTAGCAAATGACATGACGTGTTAAATGGTGTTACACAAAGCACAGTTGAGTGGGGTCTCCTCGCTTTTCACAGTCCCCGTATTTAACATCTCCAATAATAATCAACAATGCCCCCTTCCCTCTCACCCCCAGTCAACACTCATGGCAGAGTGCCAGGTCGCGGACCCTGAAATACAGTCTCAGTTCTGTTGTCTTTTTTTTCGTTCCTTTCTTTTCCAAAGGCAATTCACGCTCGACATGGATTTTATTTTTGACTAGCTCTAAGAAATGTCATCTTCCTGCCTGTCATGTGTCAGAAAGCTGTGTGTGGAGATACTGCAGGATATTTTGACTGAAAGGAGGTTCTATTTTCTTTTAACTGTTCTCCGGTGGTGGTATGTCTCAGTTTGTTTATTTGAAATACTTTGACCATCTTAAGAAATTGTGGATATCTTTCCATCGAAGTTATATATCTCTGACTCCAAAGGCAAACTTCTTGGCTAGAAGTAGGGGAGAGAAGGGGAGAGTCGCAGTGTACTGACCATCGGTGATGGAGAGAAGGCCTGTTTATTTTTTTTTCCAGAATTGAAATTTCACAGGATTTTACTAAGTTGTCCTGGGTCTTATCCTACTTTCTAAAATTCTTTTAGAATGATATCGCTAGAAGGATGTGCTCATTGATCAAATACAGAATCCTGAGATTTTCATAAAAATATTGTAAAGGTTTAAAACAAAAGATCAGACAGAATGAGTAGTGAATCCATGGAAAAAATCATATACAAAACCAAAGCCAACCCAGTAGCATCTTGCTTTGCCAATTCTTCTTCGTGAAGAACATGTCTGGCGGTTTGCCTAAAATCTTAGCAGCGAACAGTGGCTACTCCAGTTTAAATCGCTATTAGAAAACAAAACAAAACAAAACAAAAAACTGTACCACCTGGCCAGAAAACTGTGAGTGACCAGCTCCCTGAGAACTTGAGCTGTGGGGTGGGCATCCTCCACTCCCTTCACTGTCGGTCCAGTCCCTTCAAGGCCTCAGTTTACCTAACTTGCAGTTTCAATGCCGACAATCTCGAGGCCACAGTAAACTTTTCTCTGCTTTGCACCGGGTGAAAGTGACCGATTTTAACAAACTTGCTTCTTCTTTTTTTTTTTTTTTTTGCGGTACCCGGTACCGGGGATTGAACCCAGGGGCATTTTACCTCTGAGCTACACCCCCAGCCCTATTTTTTTATACTTTATTTTGAAACCGGGTCTCACGAAGTTGCGGAGGGCCTCGCTAAATAGCTGAGGCTGGTCGCGAACCCGGATCCTCCAGTCTCAGCCTCCCAAGTACTGGGATTACAAACGTGCGCCACCATGCCTGGCTAACTTGCTTCTTTAAACAATGAATTTTATGACTCCATCGGGGCCACAGCTCATAGCCTACCCTCTCCATGTAACCTACAAAATGTGTAGCAAAGCTACAGAGGACGGACAGTCCAAAGAGCCAGAATTATATCTGGGGTTTCTTTTCTTTTTTTAAATACCTTCCTGTATTAGTAATCTTTAAGCTCCAACTTGATGAATATTTTAACCTAACTAAAATTAGAAGACATAGTAGTGATGTTGTCTTAAAAAAGAACAAAGGGAGAGGGGGGTGTGGTGGCGCATGCCTGTAATCCCAGTACTTGTGAGGCCGAGACTGGAATATCACAGGTTCTAGGACAGCCTCAGCAAGTAGTGAGACTCCCATCTAGTGAGGCTCTGTTTCAAAAATAAAATAGGGCTGGGGGTATAGCCCAGAAGTAAAATGACCCTGGGTCCAATCCCCAGTAACACACACACACACACACACACACACACACACACACACACACAACATACAACACACACACACACACACACACACAAGGAACAAAGTGTATCATCCAATTTAAGGTGGAGAAGAAAAGCTAAATATTTTTTAATTAGTCAAAAGTAACATGAGTCTATGTAGCTTGACAGTTTAGTGTCCAATCATGACCTGTGTTTTTGACCAAAACCTTACCTGACCTCTATTGAGACAAGCCTGAGCTTGTCCTCAGCAGTAAAGACAGGTGAGTCACTCATTGGATCATGCCACTGCTGGTGGATGCTATTTACTTGCATCTTCAAATGAAACAGAAAACAAACACTGAAATAGTTATTAAGTGCGTAGCTTTCCACGGCTTCCCGGCAATCGATACCACACAGGGATACCTAATGGAGACTCTTTGTGGCGCATCCTTCATGGCTGCTGTTGTTAATATAACCATTAGGTTTCAGAACAGAGCAGAAATTAAACTACAACTTTATATTATGCTATCTTGAATGATCTCCAGGAGGGTTTCCACAAATGAAATAGCTCCCTGGTACATCACTTTACAGCACTGTCCCTCCCACATCCCGAAGGCTGCAGGAGGAGCACACCCCTCTGCTCTCATAGGGAGGGAGGAGGCACTCGGAGCACCTGCTGCATCCCCATAGAGCAGCTCACTCAGGCAGGACAGGAGACCCCCACAAAGGTCAGTGGGGACATCGGTGTTCTCGGTGCAGTCCAGTTGTCCAAGGCCACCCAGTCTCAACGATATCCTACGGATCTCCATCGTATTCAGTCGGCCCCTTTGTTAGGGAGCCCCCTCGTGTTCCTAGCTTCCCTGTTTGTTAGGACAAAACCCTGTGCTACTTAATCTCATTCAGGCAGTTTCCCTTGGAAATTTTTTCCCATTCTGTTATAAACGCTGTACTGTGCTAAAGATTACTCTCTCCTGTCTCATGCTGTACTGTGTTAAAGAATTTTCTCTCCCATTACAGTCCTGAGAAGCCCAGTTCCCTCCTGTTTCAACAGTGAGAAGCCCAGATCTCTCCCATTTGGACCCTGAGAAGCAAGCTCCCTCATGCTCCGTGACACATCGACGATTACTCCCTTCTTTGGACCCTGAGAAACTGGCACCCAACCATTTCAGACTATGTTAAAAGTTCACAAACTTACAGATCTTTTGTAGAGCTTGCATACCCCTCCCCTATAAATAATACTTCCACCTTGACTTTGGTGCTGATACTACTCTTGGTATCAGCCGGCCTGCTTGCAGATGTTAGAATAAAACTTTGCCCTCTCCCCCATTCTTGTCTGGCCTGGTTCCTCTGGGCCTTCAACCTAATACTGTTGTCCTGGTTAGGCGCACTCACTCACATACGGACACAGTGTTCACTGAGGTGGTCCACGGATTCTGACTAAAGACTTCCTTGCACTCTGGAGAAGGTTATAAACAAAAGCCCCTGTTTGAAAGAGGTGACATCCTCCTGGGGACAGCTACAAGAGCCCCTAAGTCAAAAACCCATCAGATGGTGATCAGCCTCTCCAGAAGTTGACACAATGTGATCTGTTGGGAAGGTCCTTTGGATTTCCATAATGTAGAGCTCTCTGGAGAGGTGATGTTGGGGTAAGGGACCAGAGGAGTGAAGCCTGGGGACAAAGCATTTCACACTGAGGGGACAGCTTGACGTTTAGGGAAGTGAGGTGAAGGCCAGTGTTTCTCAAGTACAGGGAAAGAGAGCAAAGCACAGGAGGGGTGTTAGGACAGATGGGGGTCATGTGGGCCCTACATACTATGGGCAGTAGTTTAAATTTCCTTCTAGGCTTAATAGGAAACCACTGAAGGACTTTAGAGTGGAGAGTGTGATTACTTGACTGGAATTGCTTTAAAAGGATTTCTTTTGTACCTATGTCCATAACATAAAACCGAGGTGGCCAAAAGTTAAAACACGGAGAACAATGAAGGGCCATTGTCTTAGTCCAGACAAAAGAGAACTTGTGGCTTGGGCTGGGCAGTAACGGAGACGGTGAGAAGTGATCAGAGCCAGGATGTGTCTTGAAGTGGAGTCAAAGGGAAGTATGAGGGACGCTGAGCGATAGAGAAGTATATTCTTCAGTATAGGTGAGGCTATGCTGTGTAACAAATAGTGCTCGTCTTATTGGTGAAACACAACTTACGTTAGCTTCCCCTTCTTTCTCCATATCTGCCAAACTGATGGAGACCAGCATTTGTAACGTGACTGGTTGCTGGATAAGGGTTAAAAGAATATTAATAACCATGCACTGGTTCTCCAATGCTCCCATGTGGCAGTGCCGCTCATTACCTGTGCTCAAGCTTCATTGTCAACCACGCACCACTTGGTTATGCCCGACATCCAGGGGATAGACAAGTGTCACTATCCCCATGGAAACCCAGATAGGGAAGCTGGGTCTGGATGAACACAGGTGTTATCTCTCACAAGAAGTGTCAAGGGCGATCCTTAGATGGTAGGGTCTGAGCAACAGCATAGGTAGTGCTGCCATGTATTGGCTGTGGGAAAGGAAGGGCGGATGAGCTCTTGGAATCCTTCACTGCGACTATGGTTGCTGGCCTGATGCCGGCCTCCCTGGAGAGAGCTCTGTGCTCTCAAGACCACTGCCATCATCCATCCTCTGGACCCAGCACTTTGACTGGCACAGGACACATATGGGGTGACTTTATGAGTGGATTAATGGGCCAATGAATAGGGATAAATCATGAGGCCATTTGGTGGCCTTTCCAAGGGTGACAAGCCATTGCATTCTTCTCTGCAGCCCATCAAGGAGTCCACATTTAATCATGCATCATAAGCAAGGTCCCAGACTAAAGGCTTGCTCAGACCCAAGTTGCTAGAAGCTGTGTAATTTTCCAAGCCATCAACTGACTACCTTGCGGTTTTGTACTCTTGCTCCTGATATCTGAATGTTTGCAGTTTATTTAAATGTTTCAGATCATCTCCCTGGATGCCGGATTAATTCTCCACTTCTGAGTCAATTTCAGGAGCAATTTCAGCCCTACCCAGGGGATACGTCGGTCTGCTTGGGTTCTGAGGAATCACTATAAACCCAGGTCAGTGGACAGCGGAGGAAACAAAAGAAGTCAGAGCAAGCCACCAGAGCAAGTTCTGGTTAAAAAGACAAACTCTCTGCTCGTAGAAAGTCTTGACAAACATGGAAGGACACAATAAAGGCCACATACATAATTACTGATCAATTTATTCACAAACATTTACTGGCCCATGCTGAAACACATTTTGCAGGATGAAAGATAAAAGCCAGTCTCTACCCTAAAGGACATGGAATGATTTCATGATGGAGTGACGGAAAAAATTCTAAGAATTGTTACAGACTGTCAAATGGGAAAAGAGTACTGTGATGGAGATAGGCAAGATTTGACTAAGATGGGGGAGGGTTGGTTTGGGGGAGATTTGAAAAAGGGGGACGCCTTTGAGAAAGGGCAGGAAAACCTAAGTGTGATCATAGAGTCCAGAAAATCATGGAGAGTTCTGGTTAGAGTAGAGTAGTCTCTGTGTTTTCTCTGGAGAGTGAAATAAAAACAAATCAGGCATGTGTCATAGGTTCTAACCTCTAGAGTTTCTGGAAGACTCTCTACAGCCATCTGGTCTTGATCCTGGGCAGGTGAGTCCTGGACCATTTGTGAATGATTAGCATGAACTGAGTACAGGTTCCTGAAGGTTCCTGAAGGTTCCTGAAGGTAGGCGCTGCATTCCTTGAACCTAAGCATCTGCATCACCTCTCAGAGTAGCAAGCACACAGTAGGGCTGTGGTCCACCAACCACTGAACAAGTGGACACGTGGGTGACTAAATGGGGTTTAAGAGATTAATGGTGTGGCAGGAGCAGGTCTAATTGGAGGAGGGACAAGCTTGTGGCAAGAAAAACCAGATCCTGTTGAAAGAGTGTGGAGATGAATTTATAAGTCCCTCAGAGGAGCGGACAAATGCCCAGAGACTGTCTGTCTCAGCTCAGTGAGTTCCTGACTAAAGATGAGCAATATTTAAAATTGCAACTCAATAGTTCTTCTACTTCAGTGTCAGTGAACCTTGTCATGAAGACATAGGACAGGATTTAAATAAATACCTTGTAAAAATAAACAAAACGTTATACTCTGAGTTCCTAATACCTTGACAACCTATACAATGGTGACCTTGAGTCCCAACATAATTCAACCTAGTGAAAACCACCACTGAGGACAATGTTGCAGGGAGGTATTGTCACGAGGCCTGGAGCTGTCAACCCCTTCTTAAATCTGCAGTGTCAGTTTAGGTACCTACTGGAGAAACCCCAAATACACTTTTGGTGTATAGGAAGACTAAAATCGAGTTACTTGTCTAGTGGTATGATAATGAGGAGTTTTTACTTGCAAGAACAGAAACATGAGTCACACTGGCTTAGGGGAAGGCATGGATTATGATCAAGCCAACCTACTGACTCCTGGACCAAGCATCTGTCAGGGCAGACGTGAAGGCATGTAATTGACAGCATTCACTCAAGCCGCAGGCTGCGGGCTCCGGGCAATGGGAAGGAATTATCCTCCAAAAGAAGACTGGTGTTGTTTCCAGGAGAAAAGAGTGCTGGCCCAGTTCTCCTGCCCTCTCCATCTGCGGTGCACTGCAGGCAGGCCACTGCAGTCCCTGTTTACACTGCTGGGATTTTTGTTTTTAACCCCAGCTGGGTGTGTGCAAGGGTAGGGTGTGTTAGTTTTCTAGGGCTGCCTTAAAAGTGCCACAAACTGGGTGGCTTACCATGTAGGGATGCATTGTCCCACAACTCTACAGGCCTTATGTCAGAGGTCAACACATCCACAGGCTTGGTTTCTTCCAAGGTCATGAGGGAGAATCTATCTGGTGGTTGCTGGTAATCATTGGTGTTCCTGGCTGGTAGATGTGTCAATCCAAACTCGGACTTCATGTTTGCCTGGGATGCGCGTCTGTCTCTGTGTCCAAATTTGTCTTCTTATGAGGTCACTGGTCGTATGGGATGAGGGTCCGCTCTAATGACATTTCCTAAACTGATGTCAACTTGATTGTCTTGGTAGAGGTCTTACCTCCCAAGAGGGCCACATGTACTCTAAGGTACTGGGGGGAAATGTCAACGTGTCTTTTGGGGGAGGACCGCATTTGGCCAAGAGCATAGTGTAACAGACATGACACTAGTGACAACCAATGGTCCCGTTGAGAGGCCGCGGCCTTCACGCAGCTTTGCCTCTGATTTGGGTCTTCTTGGACCCTCTTTCATTTGTTAACTTCTTGTATTCCTCAGTACTTGTTACCAGTGGTTTGGGATTTTCTAAAACTAAAGTTAAATGGCCAATTTACATTTAAATCTGGCAACCCAAAGTGTAAACAATTTTACTTTGACCTTTTTTCTTTTATTTTCTTACTAAATATAAAGTAAGTATACTTTTTTGTGGCAAACCTATGAATGATCAACATATAAATATGTTGCATAGGCCGGGCATAGTGGCACAAGCCTGTAGTTCCAGTACTTGGGAGGCTGAAAAAGGAGGATCACAAGTTCAAAGCCAGCCCCAGCAATTTAGTGAGGCTCTCAGCAACTTAGCAAGACCTGTTTCCAAATAAAAGATAAAATAGGGCTGGGGGTGTAGCTCAAAGGTAGAATGTCCCTGTTCAAGTCCCAGCACCACCAAAAAAAAGTTACTTAGAAGTTTTTCAACTGGATTAGGTTTTTTTTTTGAGAATGTTTCTCAATTGGAGGATTGGTTATTTACCTATCTACTCCCTAAATCAACACTCATTAAAAGCAATCGTTGTCCTATGCAAGGTTAAACATGAGTCATAAATTGTCGAAATCAAACTTAAAATCTCCCTTTGAACATTTATGTCTTCCTTATTACATCACAGAGGGTATTAAAGTAAAAAGTTGAGATAAAATAATTTACCAATTAATGTCGTTATAATTTGCGAAGAGCAAAAAAAAATTGAGTTTTCCTATAAAAGGTTTTCAAGATTAGGGATTGATCGAAAATTTTATTTTAAGATAATGCCGTGGCTTGCCTGGACTGTGGAGCCATCTGTGCTCCTCCCATGAGCCCCTGGGAAGACTTAGTGGCATAAGCGAACATAAGGAATTCTGGAAACCAGCTCACCTGTTTCCTGCTCCCAGAAACTTTCTGTATTAATTGGCATTTATTTGAGGAAGGCTGTGGTGGCCTCCAGCGGTGCCTGCTGCATGTGTACGTGTAAACACGGACGTGTCTCTCCTTTATCCTGTGAGTGACAGTGGAAGAAAGTGGGCTCGGGATGTACTGACATCAATATATTGTTACGACACGAGTAACAAGACAGCCCGCTGACAGATGGACTGCTCCGCGCACGACACCCGCACTCCTTTCTTCCACACGCGAGGACGCGTGCACGCCGCGTTTTGGGACAAACGGGAAGCTGATGTGTGGCAGTGACACTTCCTGCGCTACAGATCCCCGTGCACCTGCCCTCTTGTTCCGGTCCCAGCATGGGGGACTGCCAACACGCTCCATCCCGCAGGACTTGCCCGCCTGACCTCCCACTGCAGCGGAAAGGAGCGAACCCACGGCTCCTGTGCACAGCACTCAGACCCTCGAGGAGGACTGAAGTCCACCGGATAGGATGGCACTGGGGCCCCAGAAGGTGAGCCAGGGACGCGGAGCCCAAGGTTTCTAACCGCTCATTTTCCCTTCCAGATGTCATTGTGTTTGCGTTTTCTTTCTGTGACATCGCAGTGTCAGGCAAGCAACCATTGCTTGTTTGGAAGCATCTCTGCTGCTCCTTCATCAGGACAGAGCCCCACAAAAAGTGGCTCCCCACTCCTCCCCTTCTCCCACCTGAGTGAACACCTTGGAGAAGCCACCAGGGTCCACGGAGCCCACACTCATCGTCCTCGGGGGACCGGGAGGGTATGGGGTGAGATGTTTCCCTCGTTTTCCAGATAACAGTATACAGATCACAAAGGTCAGAGACGGCAGCCCCCTCCAGCATATGCAGGTCTATTTATGAAGACGCTTAATGTGGATTTAGTAAGTTCACCAGGAAGCTCCAGGGGCACCTGTCTCTTTAAATCCGTCTCCTCCCAAGTGAAATTTGTGGCCCTGATGAATGGCAGAGCAGAGTCATCCATAAAAGGGCAGGGAAATCACACTCATTTGCATACAGTAATTATTCTGTGAATCAGGCCACCTTTATTGCTGGCAGAAAATCTACTGTCAGCCACACTGTGTAGATCACGTTTGAACACCCAGAGCTGAGAAGTGGGACCGCTTGGGTCCCTGTGGTCCGGCTCTCCTTTCGTGGCCTATCAGTGACCTTGTCTGGGTAGAAGGCAGTTTCCAGGTGCCAGTCAACGGGCCTCTGTTTTCTTGGCTTCCCCAGGCTGCAATGCCCGTGTCTGTTGCTGGGGAGTTCCCCAGAGATGGCGCGTGGCTCTACTTCCTCAGAATGAGGGACAGCAGAAAGGGTGGAGGAACCAAAGGGCTTTGAGCAGCCCTGCCTTATCAGAGTGGACCTTGTCCCCATCTCCAGAGCCCTCAATCCCTCGCTCTCCACCCGACCTGCTCCCTCCAGAGCAGCAGACCCAGCCAGTGTCCAGGGAAGGGAGAGGTTCCATGCTCAGCTGCTGCCCCCTATGCCCTTTAATACCATCAAAACAAGAACGATGATACTACCTCAGCAGCAATGTCAGTAGTGACACAGAGTTTAAAGAAGATGACAATGGTCAGTTAAATATATATGTTACTATTATTGGTTTATAGAATAATCTTATTGCTGCTATCACTAGTGAAACAATAGTTATTTTTATACACTTTCCCAACTTGTAGGTAGCTGTCTTGACAGAGAACAATTTGGTAATTTACCAAATGTCACAAAATTAGATAATATTGGAAAGAGATATTGTGCCACAAAATGCCACTACTAACTCGGTCCTTTTAATTTTATTGTTTTATTTTATTTTTACAGGATCAAGCCTAGGGCCTCGTGCATACTGAGGAGGTACTCTACCATCAAGCTACATCCCTAGCATATAACTTAATAACTTTAGTTTGCAATATTTCTGCTGAATTTATCACTTAATTCCCAAGCTATTTTTATAGTGGCAGGACAAAAGCAGAATATTTCAACATGTATTTAGACGAGTCAATGACTTCCGCATTGCTCTTGCTGATATCATAAGACAATCTTGAAACGATTACCCCAAAGTGTTTTACCTCAGCTTCCAAAAGAGCAAAATAAGACCCAGAGTCAAAAACAACCCAGAAACATTTAGTGACTTAGAAGATGCTAATCTTCCCAGGAGTCTATGTTTTGTTGTTGATGTTGGTTAAAGTTCTCACTGTTGTAAATCTTCTCCATGCCAAATAGAAAAACTAAATCTTGTACCAGAAATATTAGGAATCACGGATTCTCTCCAAATTTGCTCTTCTTGAGAATGCTTAATTCTTTCTTGTTATCTGAAGGTGCATATTGATCACAGAAATGACTCTGAGCTTCAGTGACCACCTAGGTTCCTGGCTGTCGGTGCCCCACACTTTGAGGGGCTCCTAGGATCCTGTGTGCTCCTCACAGAGGAAGCAGCTCATGGGTCAGTACACACTTACTGTATTCCTAATGAATGTCAGGCACTGTGTTCGGCTTCAAGGATGCGGTGGTGAACAAAGTAACAGAGAGCCACCCCTCAAGGAGCTTACGTTATTCTAGTGAAAGGAGAGAGATGACAAATACCTCATCAAATGCGACAACTTCAGAAAACAAAGTACAAAATAGGGATGGGAGCGGGGAGAGGGCAGGCTGCGGGGCACTTTAGGTTGGGAGAGGAGGTGTGCCGCCAGAAGAAGGGTAACCTAGAGGTATAATCTTCTGAGCAGAAGGAAAGGCCGGTCCTGGCTGAGAGGGGAGATAGCTTGGGACAATGGAAAGAAAAACCGGGATGACGTGTCTGCAGGGTGGCGAGCAAAGTACATCACAGGGGACTTAGAGGCAGAGTGTGAAGTTCAGTGTTCACCCAGATCACACTGGGGAGTGAGTTGAAGGTATTGGTGAGAAGCCGGGCATGGTAGTGCACACTTGTGATCCCAATACTTTGGGAGGTGGAGATCAGAGGATCCAGGTTCGTGGCCAGCCTCAGCTCACTCGCTCTCTCTCTCTCTCTCTCCCTCCCTCCCTCCCTGTCTCTCTCTCTCTCTCTCTCTCTCTCTCTCTCTCTCTCTACCTAGTGAGGCCCTCCACAACTTCGTGAGACCCAGTTTCAAAATAAAGTATAAAAAAATAGAGCCGGGGGTGTAGCACAGAGGTAGAACGCCCCTGGGTTCAATCCCCAGTACCACCAAAAAAAAAAAAAAGAAGGTGTTGGTGAGAACCAAGATATGATTTATCTCTCTGGCTGCTGGCCTGAGAAGGCGTTCTGAAGATGCAAAAGCAGACGCAGAGGAACCAATCATGACTTGGTACCATTTAGGCAAGAAATGGTGGCGGGGCTGATGGAGGGGCATGCATGAAGTAGACAGGCATTGCTGAATCTAAGATTCGCATGGGAGGTGGAGTCAATGATCTTGGCTTGAGATATGACATAGGAGTTGTGAGGATAAAGACAGTATTGGGTGCCATCTACGTAGATGAGATTACTTAGAGAACCAGAAGAAAAAGAAAAAAAGAAAAAGAAAAAAATCAGTCCTCTCTTGGGCCATTTTCCTCTCTAGCAGAGAAGGAAGAACTAGCAAAGGCAACTGGGAAGAAGTGGCCACTGAGGTAATGGAAGACCCCAGACAATGAAGTGTCTCAAGACCCAAGAGAATGAAGCGTCTCAAGAAAGGGCCTCAGAGTGGTCAACCCTGCTAAGAACTACTGAGAGGCCAGGTAAGATGAGGCCTGAGAATTAGCCATTGTCCTGAGCAAGATGGTGAACTTCCAAAGGCCATTTTGTGGTGTGCTGGGATAAAATCCTAATTGTGTAAGCTGAAGGGGAAGGGGAGTTTTGGAATTGCAGGCAGTGATGATAGGTAGCATTCTGGTGGGATGCGATGCATAGAAATGGTGCAGAAGGGGCAAAGTGTCAAGAGAAAGTTTTGTATCAATGAGATTGGCCTTTCAAAGTGGGAGAAAATGATGATAAAGAAGAAAAGAAGAATCAGTGCAGGAGAGAAGGTCTTGGAGGAGTGGAGATAGGCTGGAGCACGTGTTGATCAAGATGGAGCAAGCCCTTCTTCCCTTTCACAGGGAGAAGGAAGGACACATGAGCATAGCAAGCAGGATGTGGATGCGTTGGAGGGAGATGAGGCATTTCTCCTCTGAGGAACCTGGTTTGCTCTCTGATCTATGGGGCAAGGTCATGAGCCGAGAGTACAGGAGACTGGAGGAAGATGTAAATTATGAAACAGTCGTTGCAGAGAATACAAAACAGATTTCCTGAAGAAGCGTCATAGGATCACCTGGTGGCTCAGGGTGCTCATTTGAGATTCTTTGCAAATTTCATAAAAGTTCAGTTTTCATGGATGTGTGATTGTTGTCTCCAGCATTAATCAGGTCAGAGTATCAAGTTACTTAGGATTCCAAGGGGAAAGGAAGCAAGGGAATCGAGGACGATTTCAAAGTTTATAGAATCGAAGGTGGAAAAAACAGAGGTGACAGTATGAAGAGAAGCCCTTGATGGTGGGGAAAACCACAGTGGTCAATGGGTGGGTGGGATGTCTCAATGGAGGTGCGGGTAGTATGGGAGAATAGGGCAGCGGTGGGTGTCAGGGAATAGGATCCTTAAAGTCAAGACTTCTAAGGTAATGAGGTTATCAGAAATTACCAAGATTAAAATGGAAGTATGGACAAGGATGACTGGGAAAATTGCTTTGTTATGAGTCAAAATATAAAATGTGATAGTGATTTATCTCCGAAGACGTATGCTCAAGTTGCCGCCATTGTGACAGTTGTGCTGGAGAGAAGGCGAGTGCCCCAAGTCCTAAACTCATCAGTGAATAAGAGGAGTTCCTGGGAATTGGAAGGATAACTGAACATGTATTTCCCATCAAGTAGGGACTTCCAAGTAGGAGAAATGATCTCAAGTGAAAGTAGAGAGCAAAGAACACCATTGCCTACTTCCACTATTTAAGATTCAGACGATATGGGGGAAAATAAACCCTGCTCAAGGGTAGCCAATTTCATGGAGCAGGAAGTTGAAGGCTATTTCGAGAGAAGTAGGTTTTGAGCCGGGCGTGGTGGCGCACGCTTGTAATCCCAGTACTTTGGGAGGCGGAGAACGGAGGATCCGGGTTCGCAGCCAGCCTCAGCACTCTCTCTCCCTGTCTCTCTCTCTCCCTGTCTCTCTGTCTCTCTGTCTCTCTCTCTCTCTCTCTCTCTCTCTCTCTCCTTAGTGAGGCCTTCCACAACTTCGTGAGACCCGGTTTCAAAAATAAAGTATAAAAAATAGGGCCGGGGGCGTAGCGCGGAGGTAGAACGCCCCTGCGTTCAATCCCCGGTACCGCAAAAAAAAAAAAGAAGTAGGTTTTGTAGGTGCCTGGAGATGGCACCACCTGTGGATAGAGACAAGAAACCTATGGACAAGGAGATGGAAGTATACCAGATCTTCAAGTTTTCATCCCAAGGAAAAGCATGTTCAGATGGGGACACACCAGGAAACACCAGGGACAGTCCTCACTGGAGGCTACCTTTCCTCTGCTCTACTGTGGGAGGGACAGGAGCACTCATTCAAGAGGAAGGGAGCCTCATGACTACAGGCTTTCATCAGACCTGAGCTCAGCTGAAGGCATTACTGTGCAGTGCTAGCAGCATGCTGGGGGTCTGTGTGCCTCATTCTGGGGAGCAGACCTGCTGCTGGGCTGCTGCAGGAGTTGGAGCGCCAGTCAACAGGGACAAATCTTTCAGTCTTCTGAAGTGGTAGAGGACCTGGGTTTGAGCTTCAGAGTCCACAGTAAGAGGAAGTGAGGGGGCCTGGGGCTTGCTGAACCAAGAAGGTAAACAAAGCCGCATGGGGCTCAGTTAGTTTCCTATGACCACAAATAATGTGAAAGGACGGATTTCCAATTAATCCCTTGTGAGGGGTGGTTGGATTAGAGGAAGAGCCACATTGCCATTACTAAGAAAAAGTCAAAGACTTCAGAATTTACTTATTACTTTTACCAAGACTCCCCAACAAGGGATAATCTGCCAAAGTAATAGGTAGGAAGAGAAGAGAAAAGTCAAAAATTGGAGTGAAATCGTGACTCTCTGGCCCAGTGGCCTCTGCCACCCACTGGGTGTTCCTACCTAAGAGCTCTTAGGGTAAGTTAGATGCCCCTGATCCACAGGCAGAGACATTTCTCACCCATCTTGGCTTTGCTCCCTCGCAGAGCCAAACAGCTGACTTGGCACATACTGATCATTTATTAAATATTTGTTGATTCATTAAATAAGAGCAAAAGTGTAAGTGATTAGTGGGAGATATGGAAGCCAATCAGAAAGGCCATACCATCAAAAAGTTAAATATCAAAGACTATATTTTTGACAATATACAATTTTGTTTTCAAATTTGAATTTAAAATTTACAGTGTAGTAATGGTCATATTTATTCAGACTGCCAGGGAAGCAGAAGGTTAGAATTTGTTTTCCCTTCTGAACTTTATACGTAAGTCACAGTCAGAAATTTCTGCCTTGCATTTTTTTCAAATTTCCTCCATATCAGATGAATTTAATGCAATAAAAAGAGAATCAATTTAAAATGTTCCCCTATACTGTATTGTAATGTAATCACATATTATATATGAAATATAATATTTTACCGCAAAGGGCCATCTCAGGCGTGCTTGGCACGTTCTAATTCTGCAGCAATTCAGCTCCCTCACTTCCTCGGGGAGCGCTCTGGATCTCTGGATACCCATATGTTGCATGGTAGGGAAGTTCAAGGCGCTAAATGGAAAGTTCCTCAAGTCAGCCAAGTTCATTAATGCATTAGGTCTATGGATAAATGGTGGGCAATTTACTTTTCACAGTATTATGTTCCCGGAGAGAAACATAGAATTTAGCATTTCCAAATGGTGAACCAATCTTAGGGCCAGGGGGAGACCCAGTTAAATCATGGGGAGTCCTTCGATCTGGTTCTCTCTGCTGCTTTCATCTGCTTCCTGGGTGACTGCCCTGTCTGCTCTCTCTCTCTCCAGGCTGTGATGGTGAATGCTGATACTTCTGGCTAAAATTCTATATTTTGTCTCTCCCCTGTCAGCCCTCGTAGCGCTAGAAAAGGTGTGCAGATTTTTTTGTTTTGTTTTGTTTTGTTCCCTTTTGTTTTCTCCCTCCTAGCAAGTGGCACTACTGCGGGGTTCTGCAGTTCATTAGGGATCAAGCTGCCACTATGGGATTGCTTAGATTAGTCCTTTATAAAACTGTACCGATACCAGTGTTTGCATTCCTCTTCAACTGAAAATTTGTCAGAAAAGAAAGGCATTAAACCTGTCACTGCAGATAAAGATCAGACGTTTGATTTCAAACAGAAGAGCAAACACTCCACCACGGACTCCATTAACTCTTGAGTACTCTGCTCAAAGTAATGTGGAGAACTAGACCAGACCTGCGAAGGGGGAAATAAATCCAAATCTCACCACCATTTTAGTAGTTACAGAAGACATTGGAGTTGGAACAAAAATATATAGAGAGGGAACTAAACTGTAAAACATTTTCCATGTTCTTCCTTTGTCTTTTATTACAAACAGGATTTCACAAAACAAGGGAGTCTAGCATACTTGATCTGAAAAGTAAATAAGATTCAACCATTTACAGAAAACTAAGGGTGTAAAAAGATGGGTTTTGAAAAATATTGGACATTAAGAAATTAAGCCATTTTATAATACCTACATGCAATCATTAGAAAGCCAACGTCATGCTAATAAATAAAATGCATACCTTCGAAAGCCTTGCCATCCTTTCCACATTTTTCTTAGCTCCATTAAATAAAACCAACGTATTTCTCTATTTCCTTGAATAATATACAAGTGGTTGTCTTTGATCTTAACCTAAACCTTGAATTTATATGGCAGCTATGTCTAAAGGGTCTGATCACTAGAAAGATTAATATTCATAATATTTCTGTGACAAGCTAGATGACAGGTATTATTAGCCCCATTTTATGGATTCAGACATTGGGGCAGGGAGAGGTTAAGTGACACGCTGAATATCACAAGGAAAATTAAACTCTCAAATTTAGTGCACTTTTTATTATGCTGTTTCTGAAGGAGAGTGTACGATGGTAGACCAGAAGTCAAGAATCCAGGGCTCTCATCTTAACTCCAGGACTGACTCATCCTGTAGCCTTAGGCAAGTCATTTAACCTCTCTGCAGCTCTGTCTCAACATTGGGTAAAATTGACAATTCTTACCGACCATCTATCCCCCTGCTGTGAGGATTAATGAGATGAGACCTGTGCCGCACAGCTTGTTGGTAGAAAGGCTCTCTATAAATACAAAATATGCTGAGTACCTTCGCCTAGGTTCTGCAGGATGTTACAACCCTCAGGAGACACTGACACATTGCTGTGCATGTGAACAGGCTGTCTTGGATGCCCCTGGGGTCAGGGAGCCACGGCAAAGCCCTAGCTTCTGCCTCAAGGAGAGAAATGTAGGCTTCCAAATGTCCTTGCAGGGCTAGGAGTAGCATGGTCACCTTGCCTGTGCAGACTGGTATAGGTGCATACAACTGGGGACTTCCCAGCTTCTGCCACCTTCTCAGGCTGGCATTAGAGGGTTTGTTCTTGAAAATCCCATCAAAATTCCACCATATCTAGATGACTAACTTGGTGTAAAGATAGACTTGGAGTAGCTTCTGACCATGGAGGAGTCCATGCGAGACTCCTCCCAATGAGGAACATCCCGGGGGATAATCTGCTAGAGGATTGATTAGAGACACAGGAGCTGTTGGACATAATCTTCATCTTTGAGATATGGAAAACTGTCACCTGCAAAAGCAAGGGATTAGAACCTTGCCCATTCCTTTCCACACCACTTGACTTTGTATTTGAGAAATGGCGGACGTGATGTCTTATCTCATTCCACGTCATCCTGCATCATGACTACATACCCTGGATAGGATGCTAACTCTCAAGTTCATATCTTCAACCTGGAAGCTAGGGCTTTGCTGTGGCTCCCTGACCCCAGGGGCATCCAAGACAGCCTGTTCACATGCACAGCAATGTGTCAGAGTCTCCTGAGGGTTGTAACATCCTGCATCTCAAACTCCAAGCTCATCTATGCAACCGTGTACCCAACACCTCTGATGGGTGTGGAATAGACCTCTCAAATTCACCATGCCCAACCGCACTCCTTAGCTCCCCCATGAAACCTGCTTCCCCACAGCTCATCCACATCTCCAGCGATGGTGACTCCATGTTTCCAAAAGCTCAGGTCAAACGCACTGGAGTCACCCTTGACTTTTTCCTTTCTCTCTCACACCCTACCTGCCCTCCCAGGAGACCCTTGGGGCCACGTGTGCACAGCTTGTCCAGAATTCCTCTTCTTCTCCCCTCACATTCTTCATGGCACGGCCCCTGTCTGCAGCACCCCATTTGCCCATGGGTCTCTGTAACTGTCTACTGACTGGTTTCTCTCTCTCTCTCTCTCTCTCTCTCTCTCTCTCTCTTTCTTTGCTCTTGTATCGTCTATTCTCAGCACAGCACACAGTAAATTTTTTAAGACATAGAAAGACCATTTCATGATGCTTTGTCCCCACATCCTATAATTCTACCCCATTCACTCAGGTAGAAAGTGATGCATGACCTGGCTCTGCTTTGACCTCTGTGGCCTCACCTCCAATACTCTTCCCCAACCAGCCTCCTTGCTGAACCTCAGTGGTGCCAACCACCATTCTGCCGTGGAGCTTCGCACTGGCGATTCCTTCTGCAGGAATAACTTTCCCCAGGTACCTGCTTACCTAGCTTTCTAGACACATCCAAGTCTTTTTTCAACCCTCGTCTTTTCAGAGATGTCTACGGAGATCGTTCGCACTTCACGTTCTTGCTCTCCACCACCCTCCACATCTCCACTGCCTCCTGAGAACACTGAGTATTCTTCTGCATTGACTTCACTGCCTCCCCTCCCACTGTGTTAGTCTCCTAGGGCTGCCTGAACAAAGCACCGCAGACCGGGGGCTGGAACAACAGAGGCTCACAGTTCAGGGGGCTAGGAGTCAAAGATCCGGGGGAGCACAGGAGGGTGGATTCCTCCAATGCTGTGAGACAGGATTGCTTCTGGCCCCTCTCCTAAAGTCTCCTGGTCACCAGCAATTGTCAGCCACCGTTGGCTTTTGAGTGCATGGCCTGGATGTGTGTCTTCATAGGCACTGTCCTTCTGTGTGCCTCTGTATCCAAGTCTCCCCTTTTACGAAGACACCAGTCATGTTGGATCAGGGCCCATGTCACTCCAGAGTAATCTCAAACTCACTTAGGTAATCATACCGGCAAGGACCCAATTTCCAAATGAGGTCTAATTCTGGGCATTGGGAACTAGTGTTCAGCACGTGAGTTTTGGTATACACAATCCAACCCATAATACATGCCACATTATGCTCATTTCTTGGGGTTGCTATAACAACATACCAAAAAACTGAGTGTCTTAAAGAACAGATAGTTATGACTCCTGGTCCTGAAGTCTATAAGTCTGAAATCAAGGTGTCTTTGGGGTTGGTTCCTTCTGAGGCTAAGAGGGAGAATCTGTTGCAGGCCTGTCTCCCGACTCCTGGTGGTCACTGGCGCTCCTTGGGGCTCTCTGACTTATGGATGACATGCTCCCTGCGTCATACACTGTCTTCTGTCTATGCAGGTCTGTGTCCCCCTTTGTCTTCTCAGGAAGATTCCAGACTCAGTGCAGTAGGGTCTACACTAATGGTCGCATTTTAACTTGTTACCTCTGGGGAGACCCCATCTCCATCAAGGAGCCATTGAGAGTAGCATGTCAAGTTATCGTTTTTGAGGGGACACAATTCAACCCATACACACACAATATGTTCACTTAATGCTTTTGTTTTTACTGTTTGTCTTCCGCTGCTACAAAGGAAGCTCTGTGAGGCAGGTATCTTCCTGTGCTTCTTGTTGCTTCTGTGTTAATATTTTACTGACATAAGTCAAGCATTTTTTTTTTTTTTGCGGTACCAGGGATTGAGCCCAGGGGCGTTCTACCTCCGAGGTACACCCCCAGCCCTATTTTTTTATATGGTATTTTGAAACTGGGTCTCACAAAGTTGCGGAGGGCCTCACTAAGTAGCTGAGGCTGGCCGCGATCCCGGATCCTCCGGTCTCCGCCTCCCAAGTACTGGGATTACAAGCGCCCGGCAAGTCAAGCATTTAGAATAGTGATTAGAACATTACAAGTGCTGATAAGCATTTTTTAGCTGAAAAAATGAATGACCTTTATTGCCATTTTGTGGACCAGTTCTGTGCCCTGCCCAACAGCATGCAGGTATTTAATCAAGGAACCTGGGCCCAGCACCCAGGGCCCCCAGCTCAACCTATAGGATTAAATTAAATCACCAATCAAACGGTGCTAATCAGAGATGACGAGAGGATGTTCAGATGGAATCTAGGCGAGTTGAGGCAACATTTCTCTGGGCTCTGGTCTAAGGCAGGCTGCAGAGCACGGATGCTGTGAGCTCATCCCTTGAGTGTCTCTGTGCTAATCACACTACACAATAGTTGCCTGGATACCCCGTGGCTGATCAGTTGTGGTGGCCTGTTACCAATTTTCAGAAAATGAAATAAGGCCCCTGAGGATTGTAACTGAGGGAGTGCAGTCATTTAGGAATGTTTGGAGGGATCTGGAAGGGCTATCCAGCCGGTCGTTTCTCAGGCACCAGGGATGGCAGGAGGCCTGGGTGTGGGGAAGGAGTACCAGGTCCTGTGCAGTGGCCTCTTATCAACATCAATACCAGGGACCTTTTGTTTGTTTATTAGCTTAGATAAACTCCAAAATCCTTGGGAATGGTCTACTAAATCTGTTTTCCTAAATACTTCATTCTTGTTTATAGAACGCCTTCAGAAGATATGACAGCTTATTGCAGACAGAAACCAAGTCCTCACTCGGCAAACTCCATCTTCCTCCTTCTCCCCAAAATGTGTCTGGAGAATCGTCAGCCCTCTACATAATGATCGCAAGTTTTAGCCTAAGTGGAAAGCCCTGCTGGGATTCCTTTTGGTAAAATTTGCATATCCTGAGCTAACTCAGTACAGATCCATGGACGCTAAGCTCATTCACTCCTTAATTACATTTGAATTGCTCAACATATTTCAATATGTGGCCGTAATACAATAACTATTCCACCTGAAAGCCAGGAGCTTATTTGTATTTTTCATTGTTATAAAAATGATCCCATAGAAAAGTTTGATCGTTTTCCTTCCCTAGAAGCAGAGTTTTAGCAAATCTCATTGATGTGTTTCTCCCAGTCACGATTAGTTCGGTGTCAAACCCAGTTCCCGCACACGGTTTTTTTATAGTTGCCAGGCAGTTGGGTGTAATTCCAACAGCCTTTCCTTTATTATCTATCTAATAGATTATCCTGCTTCCTATCTCCGTGGCACCAGATGGCATTATCTCCTTAGACTGGCTGTTGCCTTGCTCATGCAGCACCACACAGGAACATTAAAGGTCAGGAGGAGACCATCTGGTCTGTGCGGTCCTGCCCTTTTACACCCAGGAAAGGCCAAATCGTCATCTTAATGTTCTCTCGCTCTGAAAGTAGCCAATGGCTGCATATATTTGACTCTGCGTTTGATTCCTTATTCCATTTCTATTGGACTACTGGAGCACTGTAATCAATAATCCCTTCAGTTTCTAAAATCTGGTCATTCTTTTGATATTCCAAATACCCAATTTTACAGAAGTCTAGGTCATGAAACAACTCTAATCTGGCTTCTTTTTTTAATGCTATTGCATATTTATTTTTATAAATTGTGCTATTTTTCTAACAATTCTAATATCACTCTCCCATGCTTTCGCCATGGCATGTATTCTGGATTGACGACACTGCTGGTTCATAGTTATTATTTAACACTGGGATTGTGTTGGTGCAACCATCCTTCTCTATCGGGGATATCCGGCTCTGCGTCTTGCCAGTTGGGGCTTTAATCCTTATTTCATCTTTAATTGGTGCTCAAATGACTCCCATTCAGACTCGGGGCCTTTACATCCTCTCTGGTGAATACCAGTTCTAGTAAGATGAAGACTGTGGAGCTGTTGGCTTTGGGGAAGAGCTTGCAAGTGAGAAACGTCCTGGCTTGGGGCTGGAAGGATTGCTGGGGATGTTCTTTCAGGACTCAGCAACACAGAGTCCGAATCGAACCCACGACTCTGATCCTGAGCCTTTCAGCCTGTAAACTAACTTCTGTACATTAGTGGTTAATTCCTAAATCATCTCACCTTGTAACCCTCTAAATCTCTCTCTCTCTCTCTCTCTCTCTCTCTCTCTCTCTCTCTCTCCCTGTCTCTCTCTTTCTCTCTCTCTACCTAGTGAGGCCCTCCGCAACTTTGTGAGACCCGGTTTCAAAATAAAGTATAAAAAAATAGGGGCCAGGCGTGGTGGCGCACGCTTGTAATCCCAGTACTTTGGGAGGCTGAGACCGGAGGATCTGGGTTCGCGGCCAGCCTCAGCGCGCAGACGCAAGCGCTCTCTCTCTCTCTCTCTCTCTCTCTCTCTCTCTACCTAGTGAGGCCCTCCACAACTTCGTGAGACCCGGTTTCAAAATAAAGTATAAAAAAATAGGGCCGGGGGCGTAGCGCAGAGGTAGAATGCCCCTGGGTTCAATCCCCGGTACCGCAAAAAAAAAAAAAAAAAACCCTCTCCAGGTTAAATTCTCCTTTTGCCTCACTATGTTGACTGTGGCCAGATTTCATCTAGAGCCCCTTCAGTGTTGATTTTACAGGCAAGTACCTTCCTAAAATTTCGGAAATTTTTGGTTAGTTCACTTTAGTTTAGATTATGTTTTTCTTCCCTCCCTTTTTCCTTGGGGCTTCAAGTTCAGACCATCATTGAATTTTTACTGGATACGATTAATAAAAGAATTTTCTAAAAAAGGATAGTAATCAGTTATTAACCCCTATTCTTTATAGCTTTCCCTAAATATCTCACTTTCAAGCAGTTTAGAAATTCTGTTTATAATTCCAGGTATTTTCTGTTATTAAAGTTAGGTGGTGGCCTGATTCTACCAAGGTAGGTTGACTCCATTCCCAGTATTTCACAAGCTACAAGATCATGAGGCAAGTTTGAGACCTGAATCCCAACCATTTAAGCTCTGTATCTCCTTGCACGTGGCAATGTCCCCTCTGCGTTGTGACCGAGGTTCTCACTTGTAATTGAGGCACTTACCGATATTTTTACAAGATGCTACAAATAGACTAAAAGACCACAGGAGTTGCAAGGAGATACTCAGAGAGTATAGGACTTACAAAGGGATTGCATAGAGATCAGAAGATCCCGTCTATTCTAGATGTATCCCCATGTCACCTGGGGAAGGTAACAATAATGGTGGCTTCCTCTCCGGGTTGTACCATGACTTAATTGATGGTGCGAGTGGATCATTTACCTGGGTGTCTGGACAATAATGAGGGTTCAATAAATATTATCATTGATTGGGCTCTAACAGAGACTATGAGCTGATCATTATTGTTATTCCTATTTGGCAGATAGATAAACTGAGGCACAGGCAGGTGAAAAGACTCAATTAGATGCAAACAACGGCACTGTGGGAAAGGCCCAGATGTTCTACATTTTATCTGATTTATCCACAGTATAGCCCTACAATATAATACAATATCCATTACAGACAGGAATGAGTCTCCTGGTTACCATTTCCCCAAACAAATAGAAATAGGAGTCACTCAACCCTGAAACCCACATAATTGCAGGTAGATGAGGCTTTTCCTCTCTGGATACAGCCAAGGGGGATGGAGTCGTGACTCCAGGCTGGGAGAGGGTTCAGATGACCGCAGGTCAGGCAGAGCTAATTGATGGAAGGCTGTTGGAATCCCACCGAAGGAGGGTTAGGACTGATGGTGTAACATTTCAGATTATTGAAATAAGCACCTGATGTTCTGGACACTTATCTAGATGAAGCTCAGTCCTGAGTCCCGCACTCATCCCCCGCTCTAATAGCATGTCAGTGATGGTGACCAGTGAATTAACCCTGGAAAACACTTATTGATCCCCACCTCAGACTGCTGACTTCAAAAAAAATGTCATTACTTCATCACATACCCTGTTCTGCCTCATTAGCTACTGTCGCTTTGCGCCTGGGCACCAGGGACTCATTATTCCTGACATAGTACTTGGTGTGAGCCTGCAGGGACAGTTAGGAGACCAGGACAACAAGTGGTCCTGGAATTCTACCATGGTCTTCCCCTCTCTGAGGGTGAAAAGACCCGATCAGTACCCCATGCTGATGGCCAGACCAAGGGATGAAGAGCCCGCGACATTTAAGGGTGATCTGAAGCGCTTATTCCCTTCTTTATAGGCTAGTTAAGTCCGTGAACTTACATTCTCCTGATTTCTCAAATGCTGCTTTCGGGGCCTAATAAAGCTTCATTTCCCATAGTAATTGGTATCTCCTTGGTTCCTGCTGATGACCCCGGCTCACCCTAGGATACTTTCATTTGTAGAAGTTGCTGGGCTCCATTAGAGAATTCTTAATTAGGTGAGAACTACCCAGAGATCTGAAATGCAAATTAGAAGGACATAAGAAGTGGAAATCTGACCAGATCATTAAGAATCAGACGGGGAAATAGCAGAAGTTTGTAAAAATAAAGAAATAAGAATGTGAAGGCAAAAAAAAAGAAGCCAGGAAGGAAGGAAGGAAGGAAGGAAGGAAGGAAGGAAGGAGGGAGGGAGGGAAGGAAGGAAGGAAGGA
>PVJS01005180.1:0-65352 GCA_004027185.1 Glis glis
TCTCTCTCTCCTTAGTGAGGCCCTCCGCAACTTCGTGAGACCTGGTTTCAAAATAAAGCATAAAAAATAGGGCCGGGGGGTGTAGCGCGGAGGTAGAACGCCCCTGGGTTCAATCCCCAGTACCGCAAAAAAAAAAAAAGACTTCAGGGCAAACTAAGCATGCAAGTACAGCCTGAGTCCATTCAATAAAGTCCCACGGGCACTTGGGTTGGGTTTGCAGAGATCAAAGGGATCTGCTTCCTACCCTGAGGGAGACAGACATGTAAATAAGTGAGTGTACAGGTAAGATGGACACGCGCTAAGAGCGAGCGGGGCAAGGACAGACGGGATGGCCACCAGGTCTGGGAGTGTTGGGCAAGTCTCTGAGGAGATGGTATTTGAGCTGCGTCTTGGCTACATATAGATGTTCACGGACGCTCAGGGAAGACAGAGTGGGGTGGGCATATGGCAGGTGCTGGGAGCAAGGGGAATAATCCGTGGCAAGTTTGGAGCCGCCATTGCGCAAGCCCTCTCTAGTCTTTGTCCAGGCATTTTTGCCTACATACTGAAGTAGAGCTGGACCTTCCTTTTTCCAAGAAGCAGCAGCCCCTGGAGGAACATGCCACTGGTTTCAGAACTCTGCTCCAAGATGTTTGTCTGGCTACATCAAGCATTGAGACATCTTCTGGGCCACGAGCACTCTGGACACACTGCCCAAGAGCACGCCTTCCTAGTGGATGTGATACATGGTTTATAAAACGTGGTCACCCACTGCATTCCTGACTCCTTGGAGTTCAAGTTCACCCTGCAAGGCACTGGTCTCTAGAATGAAAAACCAGTCTAATTGCCTATAAAAATACCACTCAACGGCAATTTACTAGCTTCTCTGACTTCGAAGTCCCACTGGCCGCTGCGGGTGGACCCAGCTGCATTCTTCTCTGTGCTCCTGTGGCTCACCCTGTGTACCTTGACCTTGGCTCTAACGGTCAGACCTACTGTAATTTCTCAGTTTCCCAGAGCGCCCTTCCTCCTGGGAACTCCTGGAGAGGGGATGCAGCTAATGCCCTTTTGAATCCTGTCTCTAGCATGGTCTTTGGTTCATGGACACACAAAGTGTTCAAGGGACGCATGAGTGAGTGAATGACAATTGAGTCGGGTGTTTTGCATAGTCTGACAATGATATCAACAGGGATCTTTGCCTTCATCGTCGCTGAGAGTAAAACGGCCAGGCCTAAGAATTTCCTACCGCTTTCCCCCACTGTGTACAAGAAACTGCTTGTACTTGAGAATTTAGATTTAAAGCCAGTCTGAGACCACCATGGATGGGACTCCAGGGTAAAGGGAACCTCTCTTGATTTTTCAAGCTCTCTTTCTTGCTTTAGTGAACCCCAGAGCGTAAATGGTGAGGATCTTCCATTAACCTTTGGGTTTGTGCCCCTAAAATATAGTCCTTTTTATTTCCGTGTCAATCATTTGAAAAGTGAACATTTTCCCCTCTGTCACCTGGCAGGATAGGGTGGACTTCCTCCCATCAGGGCTGGGTTCTGTCTGTGGCATTGTTGTTGTTGTTGTTATTATTATTATTATTCAAGGAGTCTTAAGGGCAGGGGTCATGGAAGACTCAGAGGAAGTGCTTCTTGGCTAACCCTTCCTTCCCTTACTCTCAGATGTCCCTGACAACCAGGAATGGATAATATTAAAGATGCCAGTGTCGGGGCTGAGCTGACCACCCCACACTGGGTACAGAGCCCCGATTCCAGGCTCAGCCCTGGGTCTAGCAGCTGGCTTCTCTGTTGTGGGACAACTCAGGTCTTGGCCTTAGACCGTCTCCCGAGCTGGATTATGCCTCTAAGAGGATGAGTAAAAAATTCCAGGAACAGGCTTGCTCTCTATGACAGTAGCTGGTTAATTTCTTCTGAGAAAATGGAAACCTTGGTCTCCTGATGTGAGCAATGACAGGCACAGGAGGAATTTTCCAACACAAGTGGGGAATGGATTTTCCAAGGACAGGCTGACCGAGAAAAGCCACCATCTGACCATGCAGTAGAATTAGGTAACGTGGCACCCCTGGAGCGGCAGAGGTGACCGGCTGGACTCTTGGACCAGGAGGACAGCTGCACTCCCTCCCCCCACCTCCTGATTGCCAAGATCTGCCACTGATGGGAATAGCGACTCCAGGACAGCTGGAACATTGCAGCGCCATTTCTTATGGTGAGAAGAGCCCTGATCTTGATTCTGCTGTGGAAGGAGGTGGGGATGAGGAGCTGCTGAAAGCTAGATGGTTCTTTAAAGCCTGTGACAGACATAGTGTGCACCAGGGCCTATCTACCCTGCAGCAGATTTTACAGTGCCCCGACTGTCTCCTTCTGTGAACCTATTCCTTACGCTCTGCTCACCGGGCTCCACTCTATGGGGAATACTGTCCTATCAACTAGACAAAGCTTCGGCCCCTAGTTTTGTTCTCTTCAATTTCCTTCATCATCCTTCCACAAAAGGAGAAGGGCCATTGTTCTCCCTGACCCCTTTCAGATTTTCAAAGCTCCGAGGGACAGGATGCTCTGAAAAGGCCTAGGAGAAGGCATGAATCACCGTCCTGTTCCTGCTCCTCCACGGAGGAGCTGTCAAGGCTTATAGTTGTCCTCCGCCAAGCCCCAGACCCTTACGATCCCTTGGAGAGGCTCACTGCTGATCCGGGGGGAATGGTTTTGGTGTGGTTGATTCCCAGTGTCAGGAGAAAGCAAGCCTTTCCAAAACTGTTACTGGCAGTGAGAAATTCACCTTGGCGATGTTGTTGAGGACATAGGTCACTCTGTCTCTCATTCCTTAAAGTATCCATGGTGGGAAGGGCTGGGGAATTTGAATCTCCAAAACCAAATGGAGAAAAGACATGGGATAAAAAACAGGAAACACATCTGCTGCTCCCTCCGACCATCCTTTTTAAATGTATTTTTTCCTGATTTTGGAAAATATATGTTCATGGGAGAAAATTGGAGAAAAAGACAATTCTAAAAAAGAAATAGAAGTTATGCATGGTGGTGCATGCCTGTAATCCCAGTACATGGGAGGCTGAGAAAGGAGGATTACAGATTTGAGGCTAGCCTTAGCAATTTATCGAGATTCCTTAGGAACTCAGTGAGACCCTATTCCAAAGTAAAAAATAAAATAGGGATGTAGCTCAGAGGTAGAACACTTCTGGGTTCAACCTGTAGTACCATCAGCAATAAACAAAAACCAAAAAACAAAGAAAGAAAGAAAGGAAGAAAGAAAAAGAAAGAAAGAAAGAAAGAAAGAAAGAAAGAAAGAAAGAAAGAAAAGATAAGCTTGTTAGCCAGAGATAGCACTGCTAACATTTTTATGTTACTTTTTCAGTTAAAAAACATACATACTTTTTTCTTATAAAACGACTATATTTTATGTATACTGATTCGTAATCTGCTTTTCCCCTTTAATGATATGTTTTGAAATCCTCCCATGAGATTAAGCTTTTTTCTGGCACACAATCTTAATGACCGTCTAGTATTCCATCTTACAGATATTAATTTAACTAACACCATATGATTGAGCATTTAGCCTGTGTCCATTTATTGCTATTATAAATTACATGAAGTAGGTGTTGGGGAGACTGACTCAGGCTGCTCAATTGTTCTGGTCATAAGTCACTTAGTCCCTCTTTAAAAGCTGTTGGTCATCTGGGGGCCAGAGAAGGAACAGCCCTTGCTCAGAGCACAAGGTCAAATTTAATCTGTTCAAGCTAGCAGCAGCCCTGAATGTGCTTTTAATTCCACAGAAATACCCACTAATGTAAAAAAAAGAACAGCAGAACTTTATTCATAGATGTGTCATTTCAGACAAAACAGGCTCCCTTGACTGGCCCCTTTGATCCTGGCCCTCTTGTACAGCAAAGGCCAGCTCACTGTGATGAAGGTGGACGCTAAACGCCTTTAGCGAGGTATATCTGTCGAGGTAACTGGAAGCCTGTGTTCTAGAGTGAAGCATTTTTCATGTTTAAGATTTCCAGTGTCACTGTCTGCTCTCTTAGATTAGATCATCGGAAGTGGGGTAGAGTAAAAGGCCCAGGGCTCGCAGCAGCTGAGGAGGTCACCGAGCCGTTGTAGTTTTCCTGGGCACAGAGGGGAAGGCCTGGGCTCAGAGAGCTGGTCAAACTCCCACAGGAGAATCTGGGGCAAAATCTAGGCCGCCAAGTCCCCAATTCAGCTCACCCTCAAGAAACTCAAGCTGTCATGTGGGATGTGCCTTAGTACATCTCCCGTGGCCGCATCCCTGGTCATTAGCCCAGCGGCAAGCCAGAGAGGACCAGAGACCAACTGTGCTCCGTGGTGGAGGCAGGGGCTCATGCCTGGAATATGGGGTCTGGGTGGGGCAGTCACCTCCCACTCCATCTCTCTTTCTTATTCCTGCAACCCTGCACACATCTTCATCAGGATGTTGCATGAGAACATTAAGAAAGAACTTCTCATTGGCAAGCAGAGTCCAGCCAGGCCCCTTCATCCTTCTCTGAGGCCCTGACACTTCTGGGATGGGAGAGGAAAACTTAACAGAGAGGGAAGGAGTTCAGGGGGCTGTCATGGGAATGTACATAATGGTGGAAATGTGCAAATAAGCGTAGGCGGGGAAGGAACACTGGCATGCGCATTCTCTCTGCCTCCCTCCCCTCTCTCACACCCTCACAGTTTAATGGGGTTTCTGGGAGAGGAAATGGTGGTCTCAAATGCACATGGGAAGTCCTGGAGCAAGCTCTCAGAAGTGAGTGGGGGCAGGGAGCGGGATGTTGGGGGATCACAAGATTCCCTTCAGACCAACATTTTTGTCCCACCTCCAAAAGGTTGTCCTCTCTTCTCAGCTGCTCTAATATGTCACCAGACACCCCTGCTCAGTCTGACAGCCCCAAGTACACAAACCCAGAGCCCCAAAGAACCATTCCTTTCCCAAGCCGCCCAGGGGTCCTGTGGGGGTTGGAGAGGACTGTGCTGAGTGGCTCTGGCCCTGGTTGACGAGCTCAGCTGTCTCCTCTCCCAGGAAAGATTAACTGCAGCAGAATGTGGCTGGCAGCCACCACCCCACCCACTCACCGTCTCCCCCAAAGCTCCAGGCTGAGGGTGGGGAAGTTTATAGAGGGACCACCGGGAACAGATCAAGGCTCCTGTCCTGGGTGACCGAGGAGCATGCAGAGACGGTGGAAGCTCCCCTTCACACCCATGATTGGATGACAGCGGCGCCATGTAAATGCCAGCCCAGAGGAATTCCCCACTTCCAACCAGCTCAGGTGCCAGGTAGTGCCCACGTGGCCTTTGGCAATTAAGGGAGAGCCCCAAGCCTGTTGCCTGTCCTCCACACCCAGGATGGGAATTCCCTCTGCCCCGTTAGATTTGATCTCTCCCTCCCCACCAAGCTACTGGGACAGGCTCTGATCGGCTCCTGCTACAGTTATCTTCTCCCTACCACTGGGACCACCTGGCCCCTCCTGCAGCCTCAGCTGTCAGCATGATGGGAGGCTGCTGGTGTTGAGAGCCCATGCAGATAGCCACACCCTGTCTAAGGGCATCATATGCATTACCATACTGAGTCATCGCAACAAACCATGGGGCAGCACTTCATTATCCCTGCTTTCTAGATGAGGGACCTGAAATCCAGAGAGGTCCATTAACTCTTCCAAGGTCACACAACTAAAGAGCCATGGAGTGAGGGTTTGAACCTGGCAGCCTGGTTCTGCAGTCCTGCCTTTAAGGCCACACTGCAGGTGGGAATAAAATGGCTCCAGTTCTACCAGTCCCGATGCTGGCCCAGGTGTGACTTTAGTTGGATGACAGGACTCTGACTTGCTCCTGTGCCTGGTTCCTCCTCTGGGGACCTCCTTGGGCCCTCATCTCCCTAGTTCTTCCCAGGATTCTCTGTTCTTACCACTCCCATCTCCACTTCTGGAATCCTGCCTGAGCCCATTCTGGTGGGTAAGATCATGGACCTTGCTGATAGATCCCAGATGATAAGAACAATGTTACTCAGCGCTGAATCCCACAGAGAGCCCTGGTGCAGGGCCTGACACACAGAGGTGTCCCAAAGGCACTTACTAAAGGAAATCGGTGCCAAAATGCTGCACACCTAGCTTTCTTCTTCTTCTATACAGTGAGATAGGAATAGCAATTTACAGAGTTTTGTGAGAATTAATTAATTGAATCTATGTAAAGCGGTTAGAAAAGTATCTGAGATGTGGCACATGTGTAATAAGGGCATAGTTACTATTATCAGTGTAGCTGTTATTGTGATTACCACATACGTGTGGGAGAGTACTGTGGCGAAGACTCTGGGATTCTAATCCTGACCCTGCCACTGCTCAGATCTATGATCTCTGGCAATTCATTTAGCTTTTCAATACTTGTACCTCACAGGGTTTCTTGAGAATTAAGTGACATAATATAAGCAAAGTACTGTGCCCAGCACAGAGAAAGATCTCAATCAGTGATTGCAAAAACATTATCAGCATTAATGATGTTACTATTTCAAAACTGGGATGCAAGCCAGGTGCGATGGCGCCTGCCTGTAATCCTAGTTCTTGAGAGGCTGAGACGGAAAGATCGCAGTTTCGAGGCCAGCCTCAGCAACTTACTGAGACCCTGTTTCAAAATAAAAAATAAAACAGAGCTGGGGGTTTAGCTCGAAAGTAGAATGCCTCTGGATTCAATCCCAAAAAACAAAAACAAAAACAAGCTTAATGGGATGCAGATGTTTGTTTGTTTATTTATTTATCTATTTATTGTGGTACTGGGGATTGAACCCAGTGCCATTCTACCTCCAAGCTACACTCCCCACTCTATTTTATTTTTATTTTGAAACGGGGTCTTGCTAGGTTGATGAGAATCTCACTACTTGCTGAGGCTGTCCTTGAACCTGTGATCCTCCTGTCTCAGCCTCCCAAGTACTGGGATGACAGTCGTATGGTACCATGCCCGCCCGGCTGGGGATGCAGATGTTTAAAGCATTTGGGTATATTCAGTGCCTCTTCTGTGACAGTTTCCTCTCTTTACCCACATACACCTCTGCACCGCCCCTCCCACACTGACGGTGCCATTAAGACATCTAGGGACCAGCCATTCCCCTGCTAGCCCATGAAAACAGGGCTTCCTGATGCAGAAAAGGGTGTTTTGTTTTGTTTGGTGCTGGGGGTTGAACCCAGGGGCATTCTACCTCTGAGCTACACCCCCAACCCTATTTTATTTTATTTTTTATTTTGAAACAGTGTCTCACTAAGTTGCAGAAGACCTCACTAAGTGCTGAGGCTGGCCGCAAACCTGCGGTCCTCCTGTCTCAGCCTCCCAAGCACTGGGATTACAAGCTTGCGCCACCACGCCCGGCAGAGAAGCATTTTTATGCTTGAAGTCCTGGAAAGCAGCCATCCCCTCATCAGTGATACTGAGGGGACACAGCCAAGGAAGGAAGGGCGTGGCTAGGTCCTTCAGAAATTGAGACTTTCAAAAGACATGAAGAGCTTCCCTTTGACCACCTGAAAGACATTGCCATCCAAGTCCCTGCCTGTCTCCCCACAGTCTAGGCGGTGACGCTGTTTCCCAGGGCTCCAGTGAGATCCAGCAGTGAAAGGAGAGAAGGTCTGTGTGGGGCATCCGGATGGCTGCCCATCACTTCCAGGTCCCTCCCGAAGGCTCAGGATTGCAAGTCCAGTAGTCATTCATTCCCCGTCCCTGAAGATCTGCCCAGCAGAGCCAGAGCTTCGCAGGGTAGCAGGACTTAGCACTCAGCCACAGGGTAGAGATCCTTGTTGGAGCTGGTTGTGGGGAGTCCTGGGGAACAGCAAAAATGAAACAAGCCTCCCCACCCCCCACAGAAGGCTGGCACCAGCAAGGGCAAAGGCCCAGGGAAGAGTGTCTGACCCACAGGGCTCCTCAGGTTGATTCGGTTTTACCCACTATCAGGACCGCTGCATGTGATATCTCCTTGCAGTGGTTCCTGAGGAAGCATCATTGCTGGGGGGAGATTCTGAAGGGATTTATTTACTGATGGAGAAACCAAAGGACAGCTCCCCCTCCTCTTTGTTAGGGGATGAGGGAGAAGTAAAGCAAACAGAAAGGGCTGTCCTCAGAACCCTAAGGCACAGCCGTGTTTGGCACATCCGGCCTCCCTGGAAGAACCCAGCATGGAGGGTGGTCATTCTTCTTGTTCCTGCTTCCAGGTCTTCTTCCAGCTCCCATTTCCCCCTGTCCTTGCCTGTGGTACTAGGCCATTGGGATTCCCATCCATTCTGCTGTTGCTGCCTTCTAGAAGCAGCTTCCTTAACTGGGAGGGTGGGCAGCGGGCAGGGGATGGCACAGCTCAGCCTCCCAAGCATGAACAAACAAGAACCAGAGTTTTAATCTGTTTAAGAAGGAAGGAGGGACGAGAGGGCCAAGGGTGGGATGCATGTAGCCAAACCACCAGAAGGAACAAGGGAGGGGGTGGCAGCGAGTGCTTCAGGAGGCTCAGCCTGGCTATCGGGAAAGGTGCCTCTGAGGTGAGGGTATTGAAGATAGGGCCTTGTAGGAGCCCTGTCCTCGCCCCACGGCCCCTCCCATGGTCAGGGGATCATGACGGTCTGGAGTAGTTAGCCCAAGTGTGAAAATACCCAAACAGGCAAGTTTGCATCATTGCCCTCTTTGGTAGAAAGGATGCAGAGACACGGAAAATTTAGGATTGGATGGTCCCTTACAGGTGATGAATCTAACCCCAGGTGATGTCAACATTTAGGACTCCAGATAGATCTGTTTATCCCCCCACCCCATACCGTGGGAACCTAGAGGTGAAATTCAGGTCTGCTGCTCAGCCTTGGGAGGCAATGGAGAGGCCTCAGCCCCCGGCGTAAATAGACCATAAGCTGAAGACCTGAGGTCGTGGGACAGGCCACCCCAAACCCCGCCAGGGAAATGACTGGGAACACCCTGCCATGCAGGCGAGGCGCGATCCGAGGAGTGGCCTGACTGGTTTCAAGCCTGTGACCTGCCCATGGGAAACTGGTTCCATTTTTTTGAAAAACTGTCAACTTAACCTCACCTGAGCCTGGGCAGGCAGGCTGGCCCAGCAGATCCGAGGGGATGAGTGACAGTTGCAGTCTCAGCTCTCACTCTGTCAATTGGCCGAAACCTCCCGGACACACAGTGCCTGACAGACAGCGAGGCTCTTCATGTTTTGCTGGTGGGACAGGCCAGAGGTCAAGGCCAGCACTGGCTTTCAGAATCAGCATCTGGGTAGACGCCTCGATCAGCTGCCCAGGTGACCCATGTAGGGCTAGGCGGGGAAGAATGTGAGGTGTGGGCGGAGGCAGGGAGGGAGGCTGTGAAATGGGGCTAAGTCTGCAGCAACAATAAATGTCAGTGTTATATTAAGAATACACACCATGAGATTGATATCTGAATGTATGTGGAGTTTGTGTGTGTGTGCACGCACGCGTGGACTCTTGTGTGGCTTGAAGAGTTAGGGAAAAACCAAAAAAGAAAAAAAAAGTCCTTTCTATCCCTGTAACCATTAGAAAGAAAATGAAGTCCAAATTGCGTTCAGGGATGCTGGGACAGAGGAAGAGAGGCAAGAATGGAAAAAACAGGCCGTAAAGATGCCAGGGCTCCTTAAGCAGAAACATCTGTTGAAGTCATAAGACTCTGGGCCTGGTCAGGCTCCTAACAAACCCAGGAAGAGGGAGTCATGCTGGATCAGGACTACCCCTGGGACAGCATACGTGCAGAGGAGATACCTTCTCCAGGGCCTGGCCTGGCTCCTAGCAGAAAAGGAAGGGAGAGGGAGGGCCTGCGGCAGCTGGGGGGCAGGGATGTGACAGCAGTTTTGAGTGTTATTTATTTAAAGCTTTAACTCACTGGGGTAGCCCAGGGAGCCACACATCTTAACTCCGGCAGTTAATGAAAGAAATGGGGTGGGGGTGGGGGGTCGAGTTGCTGACCTGCACAGGAGCTGGGAGGCCATGCTTGCTGTTTACGAAGGCAGGCCACTCTCTTATTTGTGCTTTCAGCCTGAGCCAGCCATCCTAGACTCACCCCTTCTAACCACTACCAAGATGGCAGCTACTGGTTTTTGGTCACATACCACTTTCTATACCGTGTTCTTTGTAAGTGTTACCTCATTTACTCCTCCAGCAAATCTATGATCTCTGGAATGGGTAGAGACGTGTATGGTCATCTACAGCGAAGCTCTCTTATTATCATCCTGGGGGAAAACTGAGGTCTAGCAAAGTTAAATTATTTGCCCCAGGTCACCCCGCCAGAACATCCCAAGGAGCACCCAGGAGCTGTACCTTCTTCCCCCCCTTAAAAAAAGAAAAACTAATTTGAAAATCAGCTTCAGCCAAGCGCTGTTGGGACACAGCTTTACAAAATTAGCACAGCATTCACGGAGACCTCACGGTTCCTGCAGAGCCCCATGGCTTGTCCATCACATTAGCCTGGGCACATGGAAGGGAACTACTGCTACACAACACACCAGCACCAAACAAAGGGAAGTGGGTTAAAATTTCTGACCCCTTCATGACAACGGAATCCTGTGGTGTCTCAAGGAAACACATAGAGGATGGAAGAAATGAAAACCCAGACCCTATACTATGCTCGTGGGGAACAGTCAAGGTTCCATGAGGCTCATTATGAAAGCTGGACGAGTCTCCTCTTCCTCCTCCTCCACCTCCTGCCCAATCAGGCCTGACCCTGCCTGGCCACTTTCCTTCAGTTCCTTCACCAGCAGCCTCCCAGCCCCTCTCAGGGCACTGGGACCTTGTCCACATATGGGGTCTGGAGATGAAAGGCTGCCACTATTGGTGGCAGAGTTTGTGGTCAGGAAGCTATAAAGCCCTCAGAAAACACGAAAGTGAAATTAGCCAGAGGACCAGCGGAAGCCCCACCATGTGGGTAGCTGCCTTGGGGCAGCAAAGGACATTGATGCTCCCTGAGCTGTGTCGCTGTTCTTCAGTCAGGTGGCAGCCTGCAGGCAGCGGGTCCCTGCCTCACATCAACGCTTTATGATAGGTAACATCACCCCCTCCCTCCTGGAAGGTGAGGAAACTGAGCCTCAGAGAGGGGACTTAACCTGCCTAAAGTCACATAGTTACTAGTGTGCAGCTGGAGTCAGAGCCCACCATGTTGGAGTTGGAAGGGTCTGCAGGTTCTTCCCTGGCACTGAGCCTCGCATCTCCTGGCTGGTTTGTGCAAATGCATTCTCTGATTTGGTAGAAGCCTGAGATTCTGCATCTGTAACAAGCTCCCAGGCGATGCCCATGCTACAGGCTTCTTTAACTCACATGTATCTGTGCTTTTTGGCCTGGCATTTCCCTGCCTCTTCAACATAGCTGTCCCATCAGGGTGCTGGAGTTGACTGCAACACCACCTCGTGCAGCCCAGTCAGCTCCGCGATGCAGCTAATCACTGTGCATGGTCTCATTCTTTCCTGTCACTTACTTGGCTGAGTGCTAAAACCCCAACACCAGCTTTGGCCCACAAAGGCTGGCTGGGGCCTGCTCAGCAAGGCTCAGAAGCCCATGGAGGAAGACAGCTGTTCCCCAGGGCTGGGATTCTGTATCTCAGGGGGATCAATGTGATGAAATCTCCCTCATGCGGCCTCTCCTACAAGTTGAAGGGAATTTCCTGCTCAGACCAGCAGAGGAATTAGGAGTTTGCTCCTCCAGGGCTGATTTCAGTGGGAAAAGTGGGAACGAGAAGCAAGAAGGCAAGGGGCTGCCCCGCGTGAGCCCAACTGAGTTGGGTTCCTGGTTCTGCTCCATGAGAAGCTGGAGGAGGGACCTCCTCCTCTGTTTAGTTCTAGCCAGGGTCTGCAGTTCCCCGGGGCCTGCTCAAGGGCTCAGAGTACAGATCTTTCAGGAGGGTTGGGGTGATCTGCATTCCACAGAAAGGAGGGGCTGGGAGAGGCCAGGGCTCAGGTTTGCTCCTAGCACAGAGCAAGGTTAGCAAGATGACCCAGAAAACCCAACCCCCGCCCTGCAGCACCCTGATGCCTCTCTTCTGCTGCTCTGCTCCCACAAAGGGGACCCTTCTTGCAACAGACATTAATGGGGGCCTCCAGCGTTCAGGGCTCTGCTGGATCTGGCATAGAGCAGAGAGCAAGACTCCCTGGCTGCTGGTGTGAGGAGCTCACAGCTAGAGGGATCCGACTTTGATGGGGTGACTGGAGGGATAAATGCTGAGAAGGGGAGCTTCTGCAAGGCAGGGGTTACAATCTCTGGGTATACACCCTCTACCTGGCCAAGTGGGTCACAAACCCAGCTGTCCTCTTTGGGTCGCCTTGCCCACTCGCACACTGCTTTAGTGAATATGGGTCTCCACTTACCCCTTGGCCTGCCTCTACCTCCCCAACAGCACCCTTTCAGAACCCACTGGACACCTTGGATCAGACCTGAGCCGCACACAGGCTCATGCTTCTGTGGGCATCTGGAACTGATCAATGTAACAGCCAGGGAGGCTGTTCCTTGGGAACTTTGCAAATGTTTGCCTTGGTCAAAAATAAAGGTGTGTGTGGAGGGGAAAGGTCGGTTGGGGGGGGCAGGAGTCAGGACTGAGCGCACACATGGGGGGAGGAACTGGAGCCAGAGTGCTGCTATGGGTCATCTGGTGGCTCCTGGCGCCCAGCTTTGAATAGTCCTCGGGGCAAATCGCAGCCCTTGCAACAGGACCGTCATAGCTCTGCCTCTCCGGGCTGGGCTCAGAAGTTGTCACTGCAGTTTCTCTCCCGGCTTTAATTATCTTCTCTTGCGAGGAGGTGCTGGGGTGGGGGGGGGGGCTGGGAGGAAGACGGATGGCAGCAGATTCACTATGAAACGGAAAGGAAAGCGGACTGCGCCGTGGATGCTTTGCAGGCCATGATGAGATCTGCAGCAGATGAGCTGTTGCCCTGGCAACGCTAATGAAAAGCAGGCCTGAGAGAGGGCCAAGAACCCCCGTGGGCTGAGTTATCTCCCCCTCTGCAGCTCTCCTCGCCTCCCCACCACCAGCCTCAGATCAAACTCCCGAATATTTATAAAGTCTCTACCAGAAACAGAGAAAGTCAGTGGCGGGGCCAGGTGTCTGCCCACGTCTTTCCGGAGCTGCTCGGGTGACACTCCGACGTGGCTCATTATTCTGTTTTTCTTGCAGTGAGCGGGACAACCAGGGAGGAAGAGAAAGGGAAAAAACATTTGCTCTGCCCAATGCCGGCTGATTTTTAACCAGAGCATTTACTTAGAGTTAGGGGGCTTGCTTTGGCCCCCCAGGTTGCCTTTCACTTTGTCACACCCTCTGTTGAGCAGGGTTCTAACTCAGACCCTTCCTTGGGCTCCTCCGTGGTTGCTTACTTAGCTCCCTTCCTGTTCTCCCTCACCAGCCTCCTGCATGGGGCTTTGCAGTAGTCTCTGAGGGGAGACTGATGCTAAGACACTCTGCTTCCAAAAGGAAAATGCAAGGCATGGTGGGTATTTGCAGTAAAAGGAGCCGGCCTCCCTGTCATGGTGAGCAGGAGTAGGGCTTATTCCCTTTGAAGAAAAGGGACTTCCTGAAGTTTCCCATGTGGAGACAGCAGGGAATCAAAGGCAATCTGAGAAACTCTGGGTGACCTATGTTAATGACTTTTTTGCCCCATGGTTATTAAAACACAAAGAATTTAGTCGGTCAAGGTGGCATATGTTGTAATCCCCATACTTGGGAGGTTGAGACAGGAGGATGGCGGGTTTGAGGCCAGCCTCAGCTACTTAGCAAGATCCTTGGCAACTTAGTGAGCCCCTGTTATAAAATAAAAAATAAAATAGGGCCAGGGGTGTAGCTCATAGGTAGAATACCCTTGGGTTCAATCCCAGTACCATTATAAAAGAGAGAACAAGAGAAAGAGAAGAAAAAGAAAAAGAAAACAAGCAACAAATAGAGAAATAAAAAATAATGCAAACAAGTTGAAAAACATCCAGTATAGAGAGGTGGGATGTAGCTGTAGGCTTTGTCCTGCTAGTAAATGGGAAGGCACCATCAGTCCAGTGATATGTCATGTGAATGCACTTCAAGATGGTCCCTTCGTGTGGGTGACACAGACCCCATGAAGGGAGGAGGCAGGGGTTATGGGTCAGTGCTGGATTAGGTCAAGAGGTTGAGTGTCATTGGAGCAACACGCTCAGCTCTGCCAAACCCAGCAGGTTTGGCCCGGATAAGTTATGACAACTTCCTCTCTCTCAGTTTCCTCATCTTCAGAAAATGAGGGCTGAATTAGGCGGTCTTTAATTAGGGCTGGATTAGGTGGAGCGAGGGGAAGTTATCCTCTTGCTCAGTTTCCTCATCTTCAGAAAATGAGGCTGGATTAGGTGGTCTTTAATTTCTCATAGTTCTATGATTTTTTATGTAACAAGGAAAGAATAAAAATACCATGTGGTATAAAGTGCTAACATGAATATCACCTGTAGACCAAATGTGGGGCACAAGTGGCAAACAATGTGGGTGACGAAACGGGGGGATTGATGGAAGTGCTAGGGACCGTTCATAGAGGCGAGGTTTCAAGTGTACCTTGAAGGATGAAAGGTACTGGACAGAAATAAAGAGAACAGTCGAGCAGGGGCAGATGAGCAGGTGCTGGGAGGAGGGGAGGAGCCGGGTGGAGGAGGGGAGCCGGCTGGAGTCCATGCGCTGCACTGGGAACCATCAGCAGGCGAGGTTAGTGCGTCAGGAGCATGGAGAGAAGAGAGGCGTGCTCACAGCGGTGTGGGAGCTCTCACTTGTAAGATGAATGAATCTGCTTTGTGTGGCTCCCGCCCACCCCCAGCCAGAAGAGGTAAAAGGAAACCAGGCCAGTAACCGGAGGGCGGGACTCTCAGTCATGGCTCCTGTCGCCCCAAGGAGGCTTCAGGTTCCGGGGACTGAGGGATCTGACTCTCTGGAGACATGTCCTTTTGTCACCTTTCTGCCAAAGAGGCCAGCCAAGTGGCACAGGCTGGTGGGGATTAGAGTCGGGGAACGTGAGAGGAGGAAAACAAGCTCTTCACTGTGTCAGGGGTGTGAGACGGTGACACCTGTGTGACCTGGAGGCACAAGGTGGTGGGCAGACACCCAGCCCCGCAGTGGAGAGGCCCCGGGCACCCTGAGGACTCTTCTAGGAAACTCTGAAGCTCCTCCTCTGAGCTTTCATTGACTGACCTCACTCCCACTGGCACCTGCTCTGGTCTGGTGACCAGTGGCTCATGCTGTGGCCCACGAGTTAGGGGTCTGCCACAGCTTTCCTCCAGCCATAGCCCAGCCGCAAGCCAAGAACCCACGGGTGCCCCTGTCAGGCCTTGCTTCAGGTACTCAGATCCTGGAATGCCCTGGCCAATTCCCTGAGCCTAATCCTAAGGCCAGCGTGGGCCTCTAAACCTAGTCTGTCCTGCTGACGAGGGTGGGTGGTGGCACTGGTGTGCACACCCATAGGTCACAGGGAGTGACCAAGGGCTGGCTCGGGGTGGGAGGTGGAGTTTAGTCCATGTGTCCACACATGTGCTCAAGGCCCTTCTTGGGCTAGGTGGAGTCAGGGTCAGAGGCCAGTCCAGGGCTGGCTCTCCTTAGACCACCACATTCCAGTGTGGATCTCTGGCTAGCCCAAATTCGAATTCAAACTTGGCCCTTAGGATACCACGCAGGTGTGTTTGTCAAGGTAGGAGGAGAGAACATATTCAATTTAATAGTTTGATTTGCAACTTTTGAACATTTGGACATATGGAAGCCAGCCTCCATCAATGTGAGGGGTGAGACTGTGTTTCCTAACCCATCTTACAGCCTTCCTCCCACTAATATCACTATTAAGGGTCACCTTGTCTGAAGAGCTTCGGCCCCTCCTGGCAGGTCTGCAGATACTGTAGACAGACCTGAAGGGCAAACCCAGTGGAGCCAAGGCCCCCCTCCCCAAGCCAGTCCCAGGAGATCAGCAGAGCCCCACACTCTCCTGAGTGTGTCCCTTGGCCTTGATCACCTCATGAAGTTTGGGATTCTCTGTGGTCCCTGCCTTACAGGAAGGCAAGGTGGGTCCCTGAGTAATTTTGAGGGAACCTGAAAGATGCCCCTGGCCTGTCCCAATAATGCCCCCACCATGTTCTCTGCCTCCACCAGCTGAGGCCTAAAATTTCTCTACAAGTGCCAAAGGCTCTCGTTCATGTCCGGGTCGCAGATTGTTCATTACACTTTGAATTCCTTTCCCCAATCCCACTTTAAGAGCTGCCTACTCTAGCCGAGTGTGGTGACCCACGCTTGTAATCCCAGTACTTGGGAGGCTGAGACATAAGGATCACAGGTTCGCGGCCAGCCTCAGCTACTTAGTGAGGTCCTCTGCAACTTAGTGAGACCCTGTTTCAAAATAAAGAATAAAAAATAGGGCTGGGGGTGTAGCTCGGAGGTAGAATGCCCCAGGGTTCCATCCTCAGTACTCAGCCTACTCAATAAAGAAGACCAAGAGCCCAGTCAGGAGTATTCCATCCCTTCTCCTTAAAAAAAAAATGATATTATTATTGTAATTACCATAAGTAATTAATGCTTATGGGAAAAATTAATTCATCCAGAAAGGTAGAAAGGGGAAAGCAGAAGCTCCCTTGCCCTTTGAGCCTCAACTGCCGTCTCCAGAGGCGCAGTTGCTTTTCTGTCCCTTGTAGAAATGTCTGCACCTCAAGGCTGAATTCTCTTGGTCCTCCTGCCTGTCACTTGAGATCTCCAAGGAAAAAAGGATTCCGGAGAGATGAGACTAGAACCCTGCCAAGAACTCTGGGGAATGGGGCCTGGTGAGATGGGACTGAGAGAAAATCTCTGTGAAAAAGAAAAAGGAAGTGGAGATGTCCAAGTGGGGTGAAGAAACCGAGTGTTACGGGTGCAGAGAGGAGGCAGCGCACTGGCCGTGTGGGTAAGGCATGTGTAGGAGGGGCGGCGGAGCATCAAGAAGGTGCTAGAACTGAGAACAAAATCAGGGAGGGGATTGAAGAAGAGTTCAGAGGAGCAACAAGGGCAGAAACGAAAAGCTACATATATAACAGCATCTACTCTATGCTGGTCTCTGTTCTAAACACTTCCTATTTATTAACTCGCTTATCCTGATGAGTCCCTTGTGCAGACGAGAAAATTGAGGTGCAGAGCATTACGCAGTAGTTCAAGGTCACACAGCTAGTAAAAGGCAGGGATGGGATTTGAACCCTGGAAGACCAGCCACATGCTAATCTCTACACTTGAGCCAAAGCGCAACAGCTGGGGAGTGAGCAGGAGGACAGAGTGGTGGAGCCTCACTGACAAGGCTTTTACCCAGAGAGTACCTTCCAGAATGACCAGGAGACTGAGATGCATTGAAGAGGAAATGAGGGGTGAAGGGAGCCCAGGCCCTGTTCTGTCCAGGGATAGTGGGGTCAGCAGAGGTCTTAGGGCCAGCAGGCCAAGTGATCACTCTGTAGGACATCAGTGCCTCCCAGGGTGGCCCCCTTCAAAGTTCCATGCTGGCCCTGCAGGCCCTGTCTCTCTCCTGCTGCCCCTTCCCCTCCCTGCCCTCCTAGGCCTCCTCCTCCTGGGCAGATCCCTGGACCCTTGGGGAGCCTGGAGACATTGCTGTACTGAATCTCTACCTTGGCCTCAGTGCACTGTGAAACATTTTCTCCCTTCTGCTTTCTTTACTGGGTGCTCTGACAGTGGGGCCAGCAGCCTCCTAGGAAGGGCAGTTGGGTAGGTAACAGGAATTGGGGCTGTAGCCTGTGCTCCTTGAAGCAGGCCCAGCTCCGTGCAGGCTGATTTGGAAGGTGCTGGAATGTTTAGGAACCAAGCAAATAGAGTTTCCAGATAAAATACAGAACACCCAATGCCATTCAGGCTTCAGACAAGCAAGGAGTCATTTTTCAGTATATACATATGTCTCAAATATTTTATGGAACATGCTTATACTAAAACATTATTCATTGTTTATCTGAAATTTGGTGTTCTCTATTTTTGTTTGTGAAATCTGGCAACTCTACCCTCAAATGCAAATACCTTGGCCCAGCTCCCAAGAGGCAAGGAGAAGCCCAGGCCCGTGCTGCTCCTCTGGTCCAGCGGACCTGTGCTAGTCCTGTTCTCCAGAATGAAAGACATCTATGAGCTGCCTCAGTTCATTGTCCCTCCTCTGGCCCACTCTGGTGGGACCTCTGTCTCCATGGGTGGTAGGTGGAGGGGAGGGGTGGGGCAAGTTTGGCCCTGTGGTAGCAGCTGGATGGGGAATATGAAACAGAAGACTCAGGGCTTCTGGAAGGCTCAGAAGTGACTTGTCTTCAGACCCTTGAATTTTCAAGGTGAGCGAGGCCGTGTGTGCACAGGGAAATTGGCGGTGGTCTCACCAATGAGTCGGGGGACTGAAGCCACATCAGTGACTGCCAGGAGCCACCTCTGGGCCTGCTTCGTGTCCTTACCTCTCTACAGAGAACCATGAAAAGGGTCAGAGGGCAGGCTGGGAGGGAGGATAAAGCCAAGCAAGTTATCCAGGTCCACACAGTGAGCTAGGGGAAAATCTACAACCCAGATCACCAGACACCCCAACTTCCAAAGAGCTCTAGGCATCAGGGACATTGAAAGACAAAAGTATTAGATGTCACTCAGTGAACTCTCCTCTCCACTGTCTCTTGTCACCCTCTGTCTGCCATGTGCTGGAAGGCACGTGTATCCAGGACACCATGTCTATGTCTACACCACCTTCCCTGAACTCCCTTCTGGATTTTGGTCCTCAAGATCCTGTGGCCTGCACCTTCCAAACTTGGCCTCCAAAGTTCATCATAAAGGCCCTTTTGCTGTGAATTGATGTATCCTTCAAGGAGGGAGGTTATCCAAAGACATTTGGGACCTGGGCTTCAGGAATTTTGTTTCTTTCTTTCTTTTTAACTGATTGCCTAGCAAATCATGCCTGAATTGGGCTGGCAGATTCTGAAACCTCCATGATAATGGCCATGTCACATTACCCATGGGGGGAAATTAGTAAATTCATCTCTGCATGTTTTTTTTTTTTTTTTGCTTTCACTTCTATTAGCAGAGAGTTCCAACAGCTGTTACCCAAGTTTGACAATGTGCTGTTACACACACATCCCACAGAATCAGGAAGATCAGTGTGTTTTCCATGAATTTGGCTGATGGAAATGATCCAAGCCTGGGCCACCTTGAAGTCCTAAAAAGAGGTAGGTATACCCAACATTCCCTCTGATTCAAACCTACCCTTGAGGGTGTGTCTGACTTCATTCATTTAAAAAAAATTTATCGGGCACCCACAACACGGCAGGCAGTATTGTAAATGTTGGGGATACTTTGAGAAAGTAGACAAAATCTCTCCCCTTATATATGTGTGCACATGGGTGCATACACACACACACATACACATGTGTGAAATGACAGGTAGATGATTAATAAATAATTGCAATTATATCTGGTGACAGTAAATGCTATAGAGAAAAATAAAGCAGGGAAAGGGAGGAGAGAGAGCTTGGGGTGATGAGATTGTTCTTTAGCATAGCGAGGTGAGGGAAGGCTCTTCTGATTATTGGGTGATATTTTAGGGGACCTGAATCGAGGAAGCTAGCCATGAGCGTGCAGGGGATAGAGCATTCTATTGCAGCTAGACAGAGGGGTTTGTAAGGATGAGGTTGCTGAGGTGGGGCCCTGCCCATCACGTTGGAAGAATAGTGGGGAGGCCAGTGTGCCCAGCGCAGAGAGAGCCAGGGGCAGGGGAAGGAGTGGTGGAGAAGGAAGAGGGTCAAATCACCACAGGACTTGGAAGGCTATGGGAAGGACCCTTTCCTCTGAGTAAGGTCAGAAGCCACTAGAGAGATTTGAGCAGAGGGGCGACACAGTTGGCTTATGTCTAAACGATCAGTCTGGTTAGTGTTGAGAATAGACTGAAGGGGGCGTGGGGAGGCTGGAAGCAGAGACTAGCTGGAGGTTCTTTCAGTAATCTAGGCAAAAGATGGTGGTGAGGGGTCTTTGGATCTGTGTTTATTCTTATTTATTTATTTTTGGTACTGGGGATTGAACTCAGGGACACTCTACCTCTGAGCTACACCCCCTATCCCATTTTATTTTCTATTTTGAAAAAGGGCCTTACTAAGTTGCTGAGGGTCTTGCTAGGTTGCTGAGGCTGGCCTTCAACCTGTGATCTTCCTATGTCAGCCTCACCATGCCTGGCTGAATTCTGGGCTTATTTTGAAGGAATTGCCAACAAGATTTGCTGATGGCTTGGTTGCAGAATATAAAATTGCCAGAGGAAACAAGAATGACTCCAAGATTTGGGGCTTGAACAAAAGGATGGAGTTGCCATTTACAGACATAGGGAGTCTGAGGGAGGAGTGTGTTGGGGGAGGAGACAATAGAATTAGGAGTTTGATTTGGATGTATTCATCTGGATATGCCCCGTAGATATTCTAGTAGAGATGTCAAGTAAGTATTTAGCTATATAATTCTAGAATTTAGGGGAGAGGTCTGGGTCAATTTGGGCTCCAATTTGGGAACCAACAGGTGGATGTCATATAAAGCTACATGATGGTGGGGAGTGAAGATAGAGAAGAGGTCTAAAGTTGGAGTCCTGAGCTCCTTCTCTGCCATTCCCTAGCAATACTGAGGAGCTTGCCCAGAGTTCAGCGTGAGTCAGGTCACCCCGATAGAGTCTGGTTCCTTTTGGGTGCAGACTTTCTAAATCAAGAAGAGGCTCTAAGTATAGGCTCTAGGATGGATTGCACACCTGTTCCACTTCTCTAGAGGAGGCGATCAGGGAGATGGGAAAATCCTGGTATTCTTATGTGATATAAAAAGAAATAGGTATTTGGTTTTTGTCCTGGGTTACTAGCATACAGCTCCTAAAACCCAAGGAATCTCCAGAGTATCTTTTGCATGCTAATGAGGCGACTAGTGGTTGATGGCTCCTAGGTAGCTGCAGGATGGGAGCTGGTGGCCCTAAGGACTAAGGCATGATTATAAGGTTGGAACTTCAAGTCTTACTCCCTGATCTCCAGGGAGAGGAGAGGGGCCAAAGATTGAATTAATTACCAATGGCCAATCATTTAAACTATCACGCTTATGTCCTGGAGTCTCCATAAAACCCTGGAAAGAGCAGGGTTGGAGAGCTTCTGGGTTGGTGAACACATCAAGGTGCTAGGAGGCTGGCCTGCCTGGAGAAGGCAGGGAAGCCCCCGCCCTTTCCCCATACCTTCCTATGCGCTGCTCCCATTTGGCTGTTCCTGAGCTGATCCTTTATAACAAACCAGAGACAGTAAGGAAAGCATTTCCCTGAGTTCTGTGAGTCATCCTAGTGGATTATTGAAGCCCAAAAGGGCATTGTGGGAACTCACAAATTTATAGTTGGTTGGTCAGAAGTGCAAGTGACCCATGCCAGGTGTGGTGGTGCATGCCTGTAATCCCAGTACTTGGGAGAATGAGACAGGAGGATCACAGGTTCAAGGCTAACCTCAGCAAGGAGTGAGACTCATCAGTCTAGTGAGACCCTGTTTCACAATAAAAAAATAAAATAGGGCTGGGAGTGTAACTTGGAGGTAGAATGCCCCTGGGTACAATCCCCAGTACCAAAAAAAAAAAAAAGTACAAGTGGCAACATGGGACCTGGGACTGGCATCTGAAGTGGGGAAAATCTGTGGGTCCGAGTCCTTAAACTTGTGAAATCTATTGCTAACTCCGGCTGTTAGTGTCAGAATTGAATTGAATTGTAAAATAGCTAGTGGTGTCCAGAAAGTTGGAAAATTGGTTGGTATGAGGGAGAAACTCACACATGTGGTGTCAGAAGTGTTCTGAGTAAAACTATTTCAGAGCCAAGCATAGTGGTGCACACCTGCGATCCCAGTACTTGGGAGACTAAGACAGGAGGATCGCAGGTTCGAGGAAAGCCTTAGCAATGTAGTGAGACTCTCAGGAACCTAGTGAGACCCTGTTTCAAAACAAAATATAAAATAGGGCTGGGGGTGTAGTTTGGAGGTATAATACCCCTGGGTTCACTCCACAGTTCCACCAAAAATTAAATAAATAAATAAATAAATAAATAAATAAATAGGGCTGTGAGTGTAGCTCAGAGGTAGAATGTCCCTGCATTCAATCCCTAGTAACACACACACACACACACACACACACACACACACACACACACTTGCACACATTCAAGGGGTGAGGCAGTCAGTGAGTACAGTGAGAAATACACTGAGTAAGTGAAAGAGCCAGGCTGCGTGGGGAGGAATCCTTGGGCATGGCTGACGTGTGGAGATGATTGTGTGCTGGAGACAGACTCTGGGGCCTGGTGAGCCGGAGGTGAGGGTGGACCAACACCTGCCTGAGAAAGTGATCCCAAGAGTGCCTGGGTGGGGTTGCTGTAGGAAAGAGTATAGGCAGATGAAGTGAGGGAAGGCAGAGAGGACCTTCAATGCAGTGGTGAAGAGAGTGGGCTCTAGTCAGGCAGACCTGCCTCGACTCCTTGGGCGCGTCACTAAATCACACTATAAATTAAGGAGCTTAGCACTGTGCCTGCAAATGGCAAATGATGGATAAGTGGTAGCTATTAGTACTGTAGTTATTGCTCAGGATTGTAGGACAGTCTGCCTATGTTCAGGCCTTATTCAGACCAAGATTAATTAGAGGAAAGATTTCAGAAACTGCAATGACAACACACTGCCGCTCTAAGACCTGAATCCAGTTTTTAGGCATGACTAATCTTATCATAAACGAGGAAGAGATGTTATTTTTGTGAAGTGGGGAGCAGCTGCCTAACGAAGCACTCTTTGGAAGACCCTGAATCTCAGAAAGAACACACTTTTGTCTTCCAGTGCGACAAGAAAGGGACGAAGGCAATGTGAGGTCGGTCCTGGGATGGCGGGGCAGCTGGTCCAAGATCTATGGTCACTATTAGCAGAGAAGCCAACGCCAGGGAGGTGCTGCCAGTGAGAAAAACTGTAACCCACCTGGGACCAGTCTTGCCCTTTCATTTTGGTGAGCTAAAGCCGGGATCCACAGTGAGAAATATCCTCCGCAGTCCACATGGCTGGTGGGCAGAAGGCCGAAGCCAGGTCCAAGGTAGGCAGAAGCTGCAGCAGTGGGATCCAGGCAGAAGCGAGGGGATAGTCTGCTATAAAGATGGAAAGGTAGAGCCCCTGGTCCAAGACCTCAGATTGAGAACACCATGACAATAACCAGGCCAGGATCAAGGATTAGGTGTGTTTTTTTTATTTTTCTTTTTAAGTAAAAATCAGATGAATCATGAGTAGAATTACAAGAATAATAATTTCACATTTCACTGTGGAAGCATCTAGACTAAAGGAGCAAGAAGTTTCGTCCTTGGCTGTTCCTTTTGGAGCCTGGGCTTTGATCTTCAAAACAATGGGAATCAAGGACAAGGCCACAGGGCCAGGAGGGTCCAGGGGCTTTGCTGTAGATAGCCTATGGAGGGGTGGCCAGTTCCTTGGCGTTCCATGGACCCTAACCCAGCACTGTCCCCCAACACTCTCCCTGCCCCGTTGTGTCTCCTCTTGAATTATAGTAACCATGGAGATCCATTTGGCTCTCTGCTTCTAAGCTAAAGGTCAAGGCTGGAAAAGACTTGGAACCAAACTAGAAATTCTGCTTCCTTCCCCATAACTCCCTGTCGGCTTGTGAGGGCTTCTGTTTATACAAGTTTTGGAGAGGGCCTCAGACTCTCATGTTCTGACATAGACCCTAAGCTTGCTTTCCAGGGAATCTCAGCAAACCACAAAAAGAATCACCTATTTATTCCTCCAATATCCAGCATTTTAATTAAATAAAAGATAGTTAAATGTTTCTCTCGCTCTTGAACTATACACACACTGGGATCCCCCAGCAGCAGAAAGCTCCGCAGAGAACAGACTCCGAGTCAAGAGAAGGAACACCCTCAGGCCACCTCTGACCTTCTGCTGAACCTGGTCTTGCCCCTGCACCAAATCAAGGTCCAAACCAGTTCCCACCTCCAACACAGTCACTCCAACAATGAAGTTCAGAGGGGACTACTGACCGCATTGTTAAGAGGCAAGGACATCTCCTACCTGGAAGCTCTGGAGCACCGCAGCCTGGATCCATCCCTAAAATGTCTCCCCACATCCTTCAGGTCTTGCCCACCTGCCCAAGTGTCTCTGTCATTCCTCACCAAGATCCGTGGGAAGGATGCTAAGGGACTTTTCTTTTCTTTTTTTTTTTTTGCGGTACTGGGGATTGAACCCAGGAACATTCTACCTCCGAGCTACACTCCCCAGCCCTATTGTTTTATTCTTTATTTTGAGACCAGGTCTCATTAAGTTGAAGAGGGTCTCACTAAGTAGCTGAGGCTGGCCGCGAACCCGGATCCTCCAGTCTCAGCCTCCCAAGTACTGGGATTACAAGCGTGCGCCACCACACCTGGCTGGGACTTTCCTTTGAACCAGTGTTTGAGCATGAAGCATCCTCACCTTTCCTGGGTGGGGCTTCCCTTCTCACCCCCCAAGCCTGGGGGTCCACTGGGCGGGGGGGCAGGCAGGATCAAGGTGCCCCTGTGCTCATTTTCTCCATTCGACCTCTCCTTTCAGACCATTCTCCTCCCGCTGCAGCCCTGCTCTCTGTCCCTCGGTGCTGACTCCTGGGAATGGGATCGCCAGCTTCCTTTGCCCTGTGGCTTCCTTTGGGGCTTGGCCAATGTGAGGCACTGGCAGGAGGTCAGAGGTTGAGAGGGCATCTCTTCCCCGCTGCCTCCTTGCTCCGGTGCCTTGGTTCTGACAGGGACTGTGTCCTCCAGGACTGCTGCTCCCACAGGAGGCCTCCTCTGCGGTTCTGGCTCTCTCCGGGCCCAGCCACTTCGAATCCTCCTGCTGCCCCCTAGCTCAGGGGTGGTAACAGCCTCCCCCTGTTGCCAGTCCCTGGGGGCCTCCGCTTTCCTGGTTGCTTCCTGGAACTCTGCCCACCCATCTGTAAGTTGTTCCTTCACCATATTCTTTTCAGTTAAGCCCTTCTGAGAATAATTCTGTTTCCTGCACAAACCCTGATTGATATACCTTCCTATGTGTGCTTCCAAATAAACACTGCTCTAAACCATACATAAAGTAAGCAAGAGGTTTTCTGACCTTGACTCTTTTGAAGCTTTATTAGTGTCCAAGGGATGAACTTGGCTGCCTGCTGAGGATCAGCTTTGGTATAAGGACTGCTGCTGCTACCAAAGTTTCTAGAATGAGCAGAGTGGAGGGCCTTGGCAGTTGACACGCCTTCATCTTGGGGGAGAATACCTGCTCATCATGTATATTGGGGTATGTTAGGTGCAGGGGATAAGATCTGTGTTCTGGAATCTACCAGGCAAGCATTTGGGATTTAATGGTCAATTTCAATTTACCAAATGGGGCCAAGACCCACAGAGGCACCCACTGAGAGTATTTCATTCCAAATCAGCTGGATTCCAAACTTTTACAAATTTTCATCCCCGGGGGGAAAAAGGAAATCAGTCTGGTGACCTCCAGAGAGATGAAGGATGGGGGCAGCAAGGGGAATGGTCCTGCTACTTAAAAGCTACAGGAACTTGGGAAAGTCACATAACTTTCAGAGAATCAATCCCTTCATTTTCCAGTGGAAATCATATATATATCATGTCTTCATGTGATTGTCGGCTCAGTATATTTGACAGGATACACCTGGCTGAGCAGTTCCCACTGAGGAGCTGCATCTAAAGGGCTTAGACAATGCCCAGCACATAACACATGCTCACAAATGGTGCAATTTATTATGTGAACCCACCTCCTTGGCTTCCCGTTATAGAAAGTCTTTCTTGAGAAGATTCTTGGAAGCTAAGGCTGGTTAAGGACTAGGCAATCAGGAGACCAAAGACATTTGTCCTTTTCTTGAACCTCAGAGTGTCGTGCCCCCCCCCCCCGCCACCGGTCTGGCTTGACTCGTGACCTATTTCCTCAGTCCCCAGCAACTCCAGACAAAATCCCTGGCTAGATCAGCAGGCGTCCCCCCTCTCCCAGGAGCTCTTGGAATTGACCAATGAGATTACCGCAAGTGCCGCCTTGCTGCCAGCCATGAAAACATAAAAATAAACCATTCTCTGTTGGAGAGCAGTGATGGGGGACACATGCCCAGAGCCTGATACTACAGTGATCTCAGACCACAGGGCCATGTCCATAGCACATTCCTGTCTTCTGTCCCCAATCCACAAACCAGGCTCCCTGTTCCAGTAGAACAGGCCTGGAAGGTTCAAAATGGAGTCCCAAGTGCCCTGCACACAGGGTCAGCCCCCTGGATGCCCTACAGAGGCCCCAAAAGTATGAGGTGGGAGGATGGGAAATGTATATTGGGAGAGATCCTCAAAGGCTTCCCAGTTTAATTATTCTAAAAAATGTCTAGTGGAGTCAGGTGCAGTGGCACATGCCTGTAATTCCAGTACTTGGGAGGCTAAGACAGGAGGATTGCAGGTTCAGGGCCAACCTCAGCAACTTAGTGAGACCCTCTGCAATTTAGCCAGACCCTGTTAAAAATAAATAGTGGTATAGCAATAGTGGTATAGCTCAGAGGTAGAATTCCCCTGGGTTCAATCCCCAGTACCCCCCCCAAAAAAAATGTCCAGTTGTCTGGACAGATGTTTGAGGGCTAAGGATAGGAGCTGTGATCAGCAGTGGTTAGAAAGAAGTAGCTGCTTCTCACCCTCAAGCTTGCTGATGTTGGGGTGGGGTGGAGGGGAAAACACTAGTGTTCCTCCAACAGGTGAGTTATTGTGCATGCTCCTGTGTGTGCACATGCGTGCACGCACGCACACACACAAACAAACAAACACACAGTAGTCTACAAGAATGGAAATTGAGCTCAGCCAGAAATACATGCTGCATGTCCTTGTTTGCCAGGCTATATGAGTGTGTTGGGGGGCGGGGTGCAGGGGGACTGAACACCAAAATGAAGCCGAAGTTTTGATGTGTGAGCTGAACAGGCTCTCCACCTTGGTGGCCAAGGAGTGGACGGAGGCTGGTGGTGGCCTGGAGCCTCCTCAGGACCTCAGATTCCTGAGGGGAGCCCTGGGCCTTCCTTGATTCATTCAACAAGTTCATGCGAGGCACCATCCAAGCGGACGGGTGCACAGCAGTGAACTGAGGCACCGCGGTCCTGGAGTGTCATTCCCAGTGCGAGAGATGATGCCTCCCAGCACACATCTCAGGCATTGCTTGATGACACATGGATGGAGAAAAATAAAGCCAGGTGAGGCAGACAGGGAGTCTTTGGGTAGGGTGTCAGCAAAGGCAGGTGTTTGGGTTTGGATTATTTGGGGGTGGGGTACTAGAGATTGAACCCAAGGTGCCTCTACCTCTGAGCTACACTCTCACCCCCTTTTTAAATTTTGAAACAGGGTCTCTAAGTTCCTGAGGCTGGCCACGGAACTGCAATCGTCCTGTCTCATCCTCCCCAAAACTGGGATTACAGGGATGCACCAACACGCTGGAATGAATTTGTTTTGATGGAGAGTGTCAGTAAAGATATCCCTAAGAAGATGTGTGTGTGTGGGGGGGGAGCACAGAGAAATCCAGGCAGGAGAAAAGACTGAGGATGTGGATTGAGGTGGGAGGGTTCCTGGCTTCTTTGAGGAGCAGAAAGGGGTCCTGTGTGGCTGAGGGGCGGGGATCGCGAGGGGCCAGAGCAGGAGATGAAGCAGAGGAGTGGGGCAGGAAGAGCAACACAGGTGATTTGGAGATACAAGGTCAAGGTCATCAGGGGCAAAGTGTATCAAGACTGAAGTCATCAAATGCAAGGCCAGTCACAGAAGCCAGGGTACACTGGGAGGTCAGGAAAAGTGTGAGTGGACAGTCCAGGACCAGGTGGGAACAGCCCTGGCAGCACCCCCCTCCAGAGGCCAGGAGACAGTCTACAGGTGAGCGGTGGGGGTGCCCCAGGAGTTACCTGGCTGACTGACTGGAACCCCAGCAAGGAAACTGGGAAATAAGGAGTTGGGCTCCAGGCAGAGCAAAGACAAGGGGCCTGCGTGTTGCAGGAACAGCTCAGGGCAGGTGACCAATGCCCACATCTTATTTCAAGAGTTTAGGTGGCCTTCTCAAGGCGCAGCTTCAGCTTCCCACTAGGTGGGAAGCAGGGCAGCTGCCAACTCAGTCCAGTTTCAAGACCTGACGTCGGGTCTGTGCGTGGGAGACAGGCTGAAGCCCGCTGCAGGCTGGGCAGGCTCCAGGGACCACGAGGCACTTAGCAGAACCCACTGGAATATTTGGATTAAAGATAGTATCTCAGAGGGTTGGCCAGACATCTGAAAGTGGGTCACAAACATCCCTGCTTCTAAGCAGGGCACCGAGGACTTGAGGACAAGTTCTTGTGTGGAACATGAAACGGCAAAGCACCAAGGTCTGTGGGGACATGTGGGCCAAAACTTCCCCAAATGGCCTGTTTTCCAGTTTGGGGGATTGTGCTTTATAGATTGATTCTGATAGACAATGAGATAAATTTTTTTGTTGTATTTTGTTTTTGGATGTTTTGTTTGTTTGTAGTACTGTGATTGAACCCTGGGACATTTTAACTCTGAGCTACACCCCCAGCCCTTTTAATTTTTTTTTTTTTAAAGAGTCTCACTAGGTTGCTGAAAGTCTTGCTAAGTTGCTGAGGCTGATCTCGAACCTGTGATCCTCCTGTCTATCTCAGCCTCCTGAGTACTAGGATTCCAGGTGAGTGCCACCACACCTGGCTAACAATGAGATAAATTGATGCCCATTTTCTGTGTCGGCTCTAGCGGCCCCTTCTTCTTCTTGGGGGCTGTTTACTTTTATTTTCCTGTCTTTCAACAACTTGATTATGTGAGGCCCCAAAGAAGGGAGTCTCTCAAAAAAAATAGCCAGTCAACAACCAACCAATAGCTGACCAAATACCAACCAACCAACTAATTAAATACCATGGGGAGAATAGCCGCTCAAAGATGTCCATGTGCTAATACCCGGGACTTTGTGTGTGTGTGTGTGTGTGTGTGTGTGTGTGTGTGTGTGTGTGTGCCCCTGGGAATTGAACCCCCAGGGGCATTCTACCTCCGAGCTACACCCCCAGCCCTATTTTTTATTCTTAATTTTTGAAACAGGGTCTCACTAAGTTGTGGAGGGCCTCACTAAGTAGCTGAGGCTGGCCGAGAACCTGGATCCTCCGGTCTCAGCCTCCCAAGGACTGGGATTACAAGCATGTGCCACCACGCCCAGCTTACCCAGGACTTTTGAATATGTTGCCTTGTAAGGAAAAGGGATTTGAGGTTGTTAACCTTAAAATAGGCTGATTGTCTTGTATTATCTGGGTATAATCACAAAGGTCTTTAAAGGTGGAAGAGGGAAATGGAAGAGGAATCAGAGTCAGAGGGAGATGCGACTATGGAAGAAAGAATAGTCAGAGAGCTCCCATGTTGGTGGCTTTGAAGAGGGGGGAAGGAGGCCACAAGTCAAGGAATGTGAGAAGCTTCTCACATTCCTGAACCTGGAAAAGGCAAGAAAACAGATTCTCCTGCAGAGCCTCCAGAAGGAAACAGGGCCCTGACAACACTCTGATGTTAGCTCGGTGAGATCTATTCTGGACATTTGACCTCCAGATTCTGAAATAACTGATGTGCATTGTCACTGTGTTTGTGGTGACTTATTACACTGGCAATAGGAAATGAACACACCAAACAGAACCTCTGTTCCACACAGTGAAGCCCAGTCCCGCGGCGCGCAGGGCCCTGGTTGTCCAGCCTTAGCTCATGAGGTCACCTGCCTTGTGTCCCTGCCAATCAGAATACTCGCTCTTGCTTGACAGTCCCTGCCCCTGGCCTCTGTCAATGCACAGAACTCTTTCCGGAAGGGTCATCAGATATTACATTTGCATGCAACATCCAGGCTTTCAAATTCCCATTCTCTGTTGAAGTAGAGTTTAAAGGCAATGCCTGTGAGTGATTTGCAAACTGGAGAGCTAATACAAACACAAACCCATCTGTGATTTGAGGTGTGTGGGGATCTCTGGCCTTAGAGTCCAAGGCCTCTGAATGTCCTCAGGGCTTTTCCTTTTGGTACATTGACCTCAGTCTTAAATTATAGTTTCATATACGCAAATGATATTCTCCTACTGGATTTAAGCTTCCGCGAGGGAAAGGCTGCGGACTTAAGTATCTTGCTAACCCTCATAGGGAGACACTTAACTAGAGGTAAAAATGGGGTTAGGGGCTGAGAATGGAGGGTCAGGAGGTCACCACAGGCTGCTGTCACCATTGCCACAGCCCCCAGACTCAGACTCCCTGATAACAGAGTATGGCCATACGTTGTCCCTTTTAATAGAGTGTGAGGCCAACACTTGCCGGAAATTTATTTCTCACAGTCCCCTCCCTGGTAATTTTTGGGTCTCACCATGACCTCTGCCAGGTACCTCCAGTCCTGGCTCCTGTGGGCATCCTGCACAAGACAGCCAGACTACCCTCAGCCTAGAGCTTCTGACCCTACAAAGGACCCCGGGGGGAGTCTTAATTCTGGGTCCTCTCCTAATCTCAGTTCCCCACGGGCCTGGCCTGAGCTCGGCTCCAGGCAGCACAGCCCTCTGGGTATGGCCTGTTCCCACAGGTGGGGCAACAGACACAGGACAAGGAACTGCAGGGCAGAGGGACCTGGGTGTGGGCCCCAGTGGCCACCAGGATAGGCTTGCTTTTTCCCTCTTGTTGGCACGGCCTGTCCTAATACTCTAAGCCACGTTAGGTAAACAGGGGAATTAAAACAATGTCTGTCGGCTGCAAAATGAACCCGCCAGGAAAGGAATGTTATTGCCAAGTGTTCTCAGAGGGCAACACAAACAAAGAAGGTGAAACCTGTCTTTAACGTCAGGCCCCGGTTCCCAACCATGGCCACCAGCCGCCCTTCTGGGAGCGAAGGCCCAGAGCCCTGGACAGAGGGACCTTTCTACCTGCCCCCACCCCCTACTTTTCCAGGGTCAACTTGGCCTGTCCCCGCAGCCCCTGGGTCAGGGCTTCCCAGGGAACAGCCCGCGAGGGGCAGAGGCTGCTGGGATTCCGGCCGCTGGCAGGCTGCGGACTGTGCCCTTTCAGCGGTGGCATTCCCATCTCCAAGGAGGCGGTCGCGTCAATAAGGGACGTTCGGCATCTTGCCCTCTCGGCGGGCAGAGGTGTCCCATGGCAACTGGAGCTGTGATTTGCATGTGACAGCACATTGCAGCTATTCAGGACTTTTCTTTCCCCTGCTTTCTTTGAAACAAGCTTGCCCTATATCCAAGTTCCCTGTGAGCCTCGTACAATGAAAACAGCAGTTGACAGGTTCCCTGCAACTTGTGAAATCTGAGTGCATCCAAGGGGAGAAAGAGTGCTCATTACTGAAACACAAAACGAGCCTCTTTCAAGGCCCGGCTAGTCGGCCCTTCAGTTTGTTGCCGCTGACCCCGCTGCCCTTCGGAGCACAATGAGCGGAGGAGGAGAGGGAGAGAGAGGTCTTCGCTCCATAGGTTGCCAATTGATCACCCTCCTAACTCCTATGGGCTTCTGGGCCCAAACAATTCGGGTGACAGAGGTCAGGGCTCCAGCCCCTTCCTCTGGGGAGATCTTAGCTCTCGCTGCAGGGACTTTCCCAGGTGAAACAAAGACAAGCTGGAGAAGCCTTAAACAAACTCCTGCTAATGACGCAGCAGGGAAATAGAGAGAAGGGAAGTGAGAGATGCCCAGAACCACAACACTGGGCCTCAGCCCTTTTGTCCAATCAGATCCCAGCACCCTTTGCACACTCTGGGATCGGCCGTGCACTGCCGAGGTCCAGCCAAATCTCAGCTCCAACGTGGTGGCCGACGACCACCTGGCAAGTAGGTTGGGGAGAGGAAGCCAGGTAGGAGGAAATGGCTCTATTTTTGCCCACACTGGGTTTACTTAATTAACCAGACTTCTAATATCCAAAATGTCAGAAGAAGATGGGAAAAAAAGAGGGAGCAGAGGGAGAAGAAAAGGAGGAAGAGGAAGACGAAGAATTTATGAGGTAGGCCCCAAACAGAGCAAGCTTAGCCAAGGCTGTAGAGAATGACTGTCCATTCCTGATGTCGTTCAGTGAGGGTTTTCTTTCTTTGTTCTTTTGTGTGTGTGTGTGTGTGTGTGTGTGTGTGTTACTGGGAATTGAACCCAGAGGCCTTCTACCTCCAAGCCACACCCCCAGCCCTTTTTAATTTTTTATTTTGAAACAGGTTCTCACTAAGTTGCTGAGGCTGACCTTGAACCTGTGATCCTTCTGTCTCAGCCTCCCAAGTACTGGGATTATAGGCATGCACCACCATGCCCGGCTCCCAGTGAGAGTTTCAAGAAATCCAGCTCCGATGCTTGAATGGTACACCTTACTGTGCACTGAGCGACGTGGGGTTGTACAGATGAGAACACTGCTCTAAGGGAGGGAGAGGACGCTATGGCTTACCTCTGTTTGGCCCTTGGAAGAGCAGTGGATGGTCAAGCAGGATAGGGCTCTATTCTTTCCTTTCTGGTTCCAGAAGCAGTCATTGAAGGTGAGCACACAATCCTGTCATGCCAGTGATCTGGTATAGGGCAATCACTTAACTATTGGACTTCTGGTTTTATCCTCAGAAAATAAATTGTAAGCCGGGTGTGGTGGCGCACGCTTGTAATCCCAGTACTTGGGAGGCTGAGACCGGAGGATCCAGGTTCGCAGCCAGCCTCAGCTCTCTCGTTCTTTCTCTCTCTCTCTCTCTCTCCCTCCCTCCCTCCTTAGTGAGGCCCTCTGCAACTTCGTGAGACCTGGTTTCAAAATAAAGGATAAAAAATAGGGCCAGGGGCATAGCGTGGAGGTAGAACGCCCCTGGGTTCAATCCCCGGTACCACAAAAAAAAAAAAAGAAAAGAAAAGAAATTGTACCACTCATGACTCTCTAAAAAGGCCATGTGCTTTCATTTGGTCAGTGCTGTCTCTTCTTGCTGGGATGTCCTCCACCCACTCAGCTACCTGGCAGATTCCTACTGACCCTTTAAGTCACACAGCAAGTACCATATCCTTCATACATGCTCATATCTTAGAGCTTTTCACATTGAATTATGATGATCTGTTTATGTTCTTTTCTATGTCACAATAGACTATAGTTTCTTTGAGGGTAGGATCAACCATTTTATTTTGGTGTCATTGGTGGTTAGCACATAGTAGCTGTTTAATAATCACCTGAAGAACTGAACTGAGTAATGGTCAGGATAATTGTTTGGGGGGGTTGCTTTTTTGATGGGGGTTGTTGTTTTGAGCAGGGGTTGTTGTTTTGTTTTGTTTTGTCTTATTTTGTTTGGTACTGGGGATTGAACCCAGCGGCATTCTACCTCCATGCAACATCCCCAGCCCTATTTTATTTTTTATTTGGAAACAGGGTCTCACTAAGTTGTGGAGCATCTCACTAAGTTGCTGAGGCTGGCCTTAAACCTGCACTCTTCCTGTATCAGCCTCCCAAGTACTGGGATTGCAGGCATGAGTTACTGTGCCCGGCTTAATTGTTTTTATTTTATTAAGGCCCAGAATAAGGTTTTATTCAATTACCACAGACTTAGGAACAGGCCTATGACATTGCATAACTCCATTCATGTCATGGGGATAGGAATAAGACCCCTAAAGCAATGCTCTGGCAGCCTGCTTATGGAACACCTCCCACAGGCCAAGCACGATGATGGCATCCAAGGACCAGGAGCTTACCCTCTAATCACAGAGACAAAGCTAAAATGGAAGATGTGATAATGGCCCAGCCCAAGGGTGCCCTATTTGTGAATGTGGCAGGGACCCTTGGAAGGGAGAGGTCTGTGTGGATTCCAGGCTTGGTAGGCATATGCTCTGATCTCATGACTTTGAGATCACCCTGATGGGGGGAGTGGGGGAAGCTGGCATGTGTAGGGACACAGGGGTAGATGGGAACTCTCTACTTTCTGCTCAGTTTTGCTGTGAGTCTAAAACAACTTTAAAAAAAATAAAGTTTATTAAAATATGAAGATGGTATGAGCTTATTTGGGATATTAACAAAAAGAAGCATGTTGAAAAAGAAGCAAGAAAAATGCATGGGGAAGGTAATAAACAATGCGGCCTGACCACCATTGGTGGAAGGAAGTATTCATCAAAGAGTAGTGAGAAGTTAGTTCGGGTGGACATGGGGATCCAGATCATGAAGAATCCTGAAAGCCCAGCAGAGAACTTGACATTGAAAAACACCAATAAGGTCTCGTAGGTTCTAGAACTGAGAAGTGATAAAATGAAAGTAGTAGCTGTGGAAGTGGGATTTGATGATATTTGGAAAGGAGACTAGAACATGCTGCCAGTCATCGAGGCATGGGGGGGTTTCTGCCAGCTTGGTAGGTATGCACTCTGATCTCAGGATTATGAACAGAACTGTGGAAAGCAGTTGGCCTGGCAGCAGTGGTAAGATCCTACAGCGCCCCGTGAGCACCAGCTTTCCACCACTGGATCTAGGCAAGGAGTGCTCAAGCCAGAAGGGTTGGCCTGATTTGCTGCTTACTGGCTTAGCTCGTTTCATGTTGCTATAACAGAATACCACAGACTGGGTAAATTATAAAGAAAAAGAATTTATTTCTTACAGTTCTGGAGTCTGGGAAGTCCAAATGCATGGTGCTGATATCCGGTGAGTACTTTTCTGCTGTATCATAGCAAGGCGGAGGGGAAGAGCACGTGCGAGGCAGATGGAATGGGGCCAAATTTGTCCTTTTATAAAAGAGCCTTTTATAAAGATAACTAGCCCGTTCCCATGACAACACCCTTAACCCACTCATGAGGACAGCGTCCCCCATGAGACAGGGGACCTCCTCTTAAAGGTCCCACCTCTCAACACCGTTACAATGACAAATTTCAATGTGTGTTTGGAGGAAACTTGAAGCATAGCACATACCATTTGAAATTTGACCTTGATGTTGTTTTCCTAATATCTAACAAGGTTGATAAGTAACACAATTTTATTGAAAAAAAAGAAACTTTTTGCCTTCTTGTTTATTCTCTGGATTTTTAGAACAGAATGTAAGAGCTGAAGACATAGTTTTCTTCTTCAGCTACATCTGGGAAATCAGTCAGTAATTCAACAAATACTTACAGACTTTGAGGACAGAGCAGCCAAGAGTCACACTCCCTGACCTCACAGAGCTAACATTGTAGTAAAGAGCACGTGAAATTCGTTTTTCATCAGGTAAAGGATCAAGGATGAGTCCTGGAACTGCTTAATCTAGAGAAGTCAGGAGAGAGGGGTGAGGGTGGTAAATCCAAAGGAAATGTGAGGGAGACAAAGAGTGAACAACCCTTATTCTACAAGAGTCGTCTTTAAATTTTCCACCCCAAGGTACGCAAGGGATGCAGACAGACACACTTTCCTCAGGAGGAGTGGCTTGTGGCCACAGTAGTGCTAGGGAGGGATGAGAGTGACCAAAGACCCCTAGGGAGAAAAGATTCAGATCCACCCCCCAGCTTCAGCAGGAGAACCTGATGGGGCGAGACACCGTTCTATCGAAAAGACCGCATCTTTTCAACAACATTTTAAAAGATAATATTGACATGAAGATGTCGAACCATCATGAAAATACATTGGGTGAAAGCAAGAATCAGTCTGTCCAATGTAATCAATATATGGATGATCAGGCATAAGATGTATATACAGTGGGGGTGGGGGGCCAGCCCTCTCCGTGCTCCTGGTCTCCCTGGCTATGCTGTTGCCCGGATCTTCAAAATTCCTGCAAGACAGAGTCCCTGGATCAAAACCAGAGTGGCAGATTCCACCTCCGTGTAAGAAAGAACTTCCCGAGGTCTGAAGACTTGCAAACAAACATGCTCAGACATCTTTACAAAGTAGTTTCTTCCCATCCTGGAAGCATTCAAAACCCAGGATGGTCATCTGTTTGAAGGATGTTTGAACTCTGTGACAAATCAAAGCCTTCCAGTGTTCTACATCTCCGATTCCAGTAAGAGAAGGCAGAGGTCAGAAGGGGAGGAGGAGGACTCTGAGGACCACCCTTCCTCAGAACGCAGAGAGCAACCTTTTAGCAGCAATCACAGGAGCCCAAAATCTGACTCTTTAAGACTGAATGTCATTCCGGCTGGATCTTCATCCCCAAGGGCCTTTCCCCTGGGCCATTATTTGTTGCATGGAGACCCCTTAAAGATGGTTGAAATCAACATGTGAGAAAGGGAGGGGCCTCGTCCAGGGGAGAAACCTGCTGAAACTAAAACACAGTGAGGTTTGCTCTCAAGAGCTATGCAGCCGGGTGTGGTGGCGCACGCTTGTAATCCCAGTACTTGGGAGGCTGAGACCAGAGGATCCGGGTTCGCGGCCAGCCTCAGCTACTTAGTAAGGCCCTTTGCAACTTAGTGAGACCCTGTTTCAAAATAAAGAATAAAAAATAGGGCTGGGGGTGTAGCTTGGAGGTAGAATGGGTTCAATCCCCAGTACCACAAAAAAAGAAAGAAAGAAAGAGAAAGAAAGAAAGAAAGAAAGAAAGAAAGAAAGAAAGAGAAAGAAAGAAAGAAAGAAAGAAAGAAAGAAAGAAAGAAAGAAAGAAAGAAAGAAAGAAAGAAAGAGCTCTGCAGAAACTCCAAAACAGAGAGATGTGGCTCTGATGCAGTCAGATCCCACCGCCCCTGGATGATGATGAGCCTCCTTAGATTATTGAATACATGGTTTTAAAGTCACCTTTTGCTGGAGGAAACGTGGTCCTTACAGGAGGGAATTCGATTGGCCCCTGATAAGACAGCGCATCCTGTCGGTTTCCCCGTCCACACCCTCGCAGCTGTGCCTGCTGTGGCTACTGCTGACTTCAAAGAAACTGCTTCCCTTGGATCCACATCAAGGACTGGAAGGAGAAAAGGGTCCTCTGACCTTCGTATAGTGAGGGATGGAGCATCTTTGTGTTGTGTGTGTGTAGATTTTTCCTGTCACTATTGTATTTTCAGGCACTGGATGCAGAATATCTGAAAACAATCATCGGAAATAGGGTGTTTCACCTACGGCCAGAGGCTGGAAGCTGGCCCAATGTGGGGAGAGGCTTTGCTCACCCCGTGGGGGCTTGAGGGCCCACAGGAAGGAGGCTCACTAAGGTGGATGGTGGGGTCTTCCCAGCTTCACCCCAAACCCTGGTGCTCTGGATCCCCTCCACCTAGTAGGCCCTGGGCTCAGCTGGACGTGCCTTGTCCCACTAGTGCCTGTTCAGTGGGAAACGTTCACCTGGAAGCCAAGCCTTATCCTCAGAGCCACAATCTGCCTCGTTCTCAAGGTTTTCCACTTTAGCTTCAACCCAACCTGATAATCAAGACCATTCCAGGCCTGAAACCCGGCCCTCCCCCGGGCTCTTGGGAAGGTGCCCTTACAGTGCGGGTAGGCCATGTGGGGAGACGGGAGAATTTCCACCCGTCCTGAGGGTGAGGCTGCGGGTACGGGTCATGGGAAACCAGCAAGCTCTGTGGCTGTAAGTAAGAGATGGGGAGGCTCCTCTAGCCCCTTCCCCACCCTCGGCCCCTCTGCATCCCACCCTGTGTTGCAGGCCTGGGTGAAATCTCCCAGCTTCAGCAGGCTCTGGTGCACAGAAAGTGCCAGAGCAATGCTAGGAGGGTCGCCCAGGGCTCTGTGGTGTGACCTCTCCTGAAGGGAGCCAGCAAGCTGCAGGCCAGTACCCACAGGATGAAACGGAGACCGAGAAATTGACAAGGGAAAACGTGAAAAATGAGAAGCTCGAAGATTGTACCCGAGGGGCTTGGGCCCCAGCGAGTCTCTCTGCAGGGTTTCTCAGCTACTGTCTGCAGGTCCCAAAGTGTAAAGAATCCAGCAAAGAAAAAGCGGGCCCAAGCCGGGCATGGTGGCGCACGCTTTTAATCCCAGTACTTGGGAGGCGGAGACCGGAGGATCCAGGTTCGAGGCCAGCCTCAGCTAGTAGTGAGGCCCTCCGCAACTTCGTGAGACCCGATTTCAAAATAAAGGATAAAAAATAGGACCGGGGGTGTAGCTTGGAGGTAGAATGCCCCTGGGTTCAATCCCGGTACCACAAAAAAAAAAAGAAAGAAAGAAAGAAAGAAAGAAAAAGCAGGCCCAAACTGATTAGGGCCCAGCTTTCCAAAAAAAATGCAGGTCACCTCCTTCCCACCCCAAACACCAGGCGGCACAAACGCTATTAATAACCGCGGCCTCTCCCCAGGCTGTGCAGGGCGAATGGGGCTGGAGCCCGCTCCGCCAACGCGGCCAGCTGTTCCGAAACAGGTTTGGGAAAGTGATCTTTGGCACATAATGAAAAGGGCGTGTATGGGGGGGTACCCACGACTTCTCTATCAGGGCCAATATTATTTTTAATTGCCGAGAATCAGCCTGTGGCTGTTACTCAAGGCTTCAGAGCGCGGGCTTGCCAGGGATCGGAAACCGACATCAAGAGGAGGTAAAGGGCTTGTTCCAAGGACTGTTCATTACTGAGTTGCCGTTTCTTATGGAAAATCAGGTTACGCCTCAGCGTTTATACAGTCCTCGCCCACCGCCTCTCCCTCCTCGGTCCCCCTTTAGAAAAGGAGCGGTGGATTTGAGCAATCTGGGAATCTGGGTTGCAGCCCTCCCCCCAGAGCCTGACCGATGGCCCATTTTTCAAGCCAAATCTCACCCCTCGCAGGCAGCTGTCAGGAAACCACAGAAGGTGCTTGAAGGAGCACAAGGAATGGCTGGTTCTAATCTGGAGAAAAAAATGAATTAACAAGGCAGCTACTTATGGAAGAATGTTTTCTTTTCTTCAGCCCCAGCCTGCATATTTTCACAACATGTGTACTCTGTTACCTGGTCACTTCCCTGTTTTCTTTGGGTAAATAACTGGGCTCTGGACTTAGGGGAAGAAAGAAAGAAAGAAAAAACCAGTTTAGGAGCCTCACCGGGTAGGCCTGGCTGGCTGAGCTGGAGGGGAAGGGGATAAAACACACCCAGCTTGGCCTGGCCTGGATGGGGCTTTTCACTGCACTCCACAGGTAATGGTGTGGGAGTCAGAGAAGGAAGGACAAGACTGCCTGCCTCAGCCCTGGGGTTGGCAGGCCCTGAGGCAGGGGGAAATAAAGAACTTTTCTCCTTCGCCAAGTCAACTATGAAGGCCTCTCTGAACCCGGCAGAGTCAACAAGGCACACTGAGGCTTTTTTGCTAGCTCTGCCCTTCCACTGGCCAGGGAGGTGGCCAGGTGAGAGAGGTCACTCGTGCGATGCCCAGTAGTGAACCAGCAGGATGGCAGGAGACGAGTCCTTCCACAGAGCTCAGGGTAGGATCCTCCTCTGTAGTGACACGTGGTCAGTGTTTGAATGTGCAGGCCATGGGCTCCACCCTGCAAATGCCCAAAGGTTTCTAGCTACTATCTTCCAGAGGTGCTGCTTAGGACATTAGCACTGTTGGGCCTTGAAATACTTGCCTTGTGGTATCTGCACCGTACTCCAGATAGGGACAGAACAGCACTGCTTCGCTGGCAGGGCATCTTTCAGAGCCACACTCTTGAGGAGGGAACAGGGGCAGCTAGACATGGCTTCGGAGAAGTCAGGGTCTTTTCATTGTAGAATGGCAGCAACTCTCACTTGCTCGGGTCCTCGTGGCGGATCATCAGAACAGAGAACCAATAATAATAATATCTCTGCCTTGTCACTTTTAATATTGCACTAAGAGGAGTCAGTTTATTGTGTGCCACAGCATATCTGTGGGTGCTAGCTCTACTCTGCAGGGGGAAACCAAGGCAGAGAATACTCAGAGGCTGAGACGCACACAAAAGCCCCCGCAGCCAGCTTGGCAAAGGCAGGATTAATTGGGTGCTGCCCGGGCCCCTGCATATCTATATTTCCTTTCTCCATCTGCTCTTGAGCCTTTGATTCCAACCTCCAACTTGCTATCTCACCTTGTAGATCACACAGCCTTCCTCAGGCAGAGGTTTGGAATTCAAAACTGGAGTTTTCAGTTGCAAAGGTCTGGCCTCCATCTGTTGAGCGGTTCTCTGGGAATCACCAGAAGGTTGCAAATGTCCCACCAGGCAGGTCACTTGAAGAGGAAGGCCGGTACTGTTGGAGGCATTATTGCCTGTTCTGAATGGGCACCACTTGCTGGGTGGCAAGAACTTTTGGAGGGAGAAAAAGGGAAGACCAAAAGTTTTCTTGGAGCAGGAGACAAGGACATTTATGGAATGTCCAAATTATTCATGTGGTCGCATTCTGCAAAGACAGTGTCCGAGAGGCTCTGCGAGGCAGACGAGAGAGCAGCCATGAAAAGGAAGAGTGCGGCTGATGGGCACGGAGCCGCTGCTGCCAGGACCACGCTGAGCGTTTTGCTCAGATTACCTCGTTTAGGCTCAAGAGCAGATGGAGACAGGAAATTCAGATATGCAGGGGCCCAGGCAGCACCCAATTAATCCTGCCCTTGCCAAGTCAGCTGCGGGTGCTTTTGTGCTGGTCTCAGTGGCCCTCTGAAGTGGGTACTGTTGTTCTCCATTTCCAGATGAGGAAACTGAGGCACTCAGAGAGTACGTGGTTTGCTCATGTTCACTGAGAAAGACAGAACAAGTCAGGACCCAAACCCAGCAGGCTAACTCTAAAGCCAGTATTTCTGTTCACCTAGGCGGCCTCCGAGAGAAATCAGAAGCAGCTTCCTTCTCAGAATGATGGCGCTTAAGCTTGGTGGCTGCTCTATGGCTGGATCTGTCCCAGACCCGAGAGAAGTCTCTTCTAGCTCCCACACTGGCAGCAGATTTAAATGTGTCCCCTGCAGCATTTCCACATTGAACTCTACGCCGCTGGCCCTGAGCAGTGACACTCGGAGCCCCCTTTCCTCTCCCTCCTGGATTGTATTTGTACCCTTATACTCCTGGTCTCTGCTTCCTCCTAGTCATCTTCCCTGAGTGCCCCAATAGGATTTGCAGAGTCTAGGTGCCATGTAAGGATGCCTGCCTAAGAATGAAGCTGTATTTCTCCAGTGGTTGGCCTCTAGATTACCTCTCAGCATCCCCTGGGGTGGTTCAAGAATATAGATTCTCAGGCTCTGCCAGAGGCCTTAATAAGACTTTCAGCAGTGGGACTAGAAATCTGCATTTTTGAGCAGCTTCCCAAGGGATTCTGATGCTCCCTAAAGTTTGAGACCCATGATTTAGGCTTTTCTGTGAGTTTGGATATGTTGATTACCACCCAGACTTGGCCAAACAGAAACCAGCTAGTGCAGGCTCTGCCTCTGGTCCCCTAGCGGGCCTGGGAGTGAGAACCCAGGCAAAGAGCTTCTTGTGTGTTTGGGTAGGGGCACGGTGTTCTGCACTGGGGAGGCTGGGATGAAAGGAAGTAAGGAGTGGCAGAGGAAGAGGTAGGAGGCTGGCAATATTTCTGCCAGTCAGTGTGGAACTCCAGGATGGGCGATGGTCCTGGCAAAAACATTCTCCAGCAAAGCTTCCAAGCAGAAGGCCTCGAGAGTTTCATTTCAAGCATCCCAGAATCTGGTCCATTTCCTCCTGGGAAGCAGCATCCCTTTTGTTCCCTGCTGGAGATCCCAGCAAGCAGGATGGAGAGAGAATCAGGCCCTAGGGCGTCAAGAAGGGGCATCAAGTGGCCTCACAAGGTGGAGAGAGCAGGTGGAAACCCAGAGAGGTGGGCAACAGAGACAGAAGTGTGTGTGTGTGTGGGGGGGCTTCCAAAGGTCACTCACAAAGAGGTTGAGGCAGTCCCTGGGAGACCCCCCCAAGTCCCCAGACTCATGAATATAAGACATCCCAGGCAGGCAATGAAGTTAAACTTTAGGTCAATTTGAAGTTTGAGAATATGAAAAAAAAATTAAATCCTTCATAAAATTGAAAAATGGAGTTTTTTTCCCCCTACCTCACTGACAACTCCAAAACAACTGAACACAAAGTACTTTAACCTTGGCATGTGGCAAGACCTCCATGAAAAGTCATTTCTCAGCTCATTTGAAGGGAAAATAGTGCTCTTTTTGTGACCACCTATAACATCTGGGCATGCTCAGCAGAAGTAAATCAAATGAAAACACTGATTATTAGCTGGAAAAGTGGGGCAAAGAGAAGCTAGAGAAGGGAAGTGGCTTGAGGGGCAGAGTTGTTGCTGGGTGCGTGGAGGCAGGATTTCTACATTTAGAATTGCTTGTGCCTGTTGGACCTGAACAAGCCACTTCAGTACTCTGGGCCTGGGTTTTCTCATCCAAAACAAGGCAGGAAAGACTGCTCTGTGGCCAGCAGAGCTGCTGCCCTGGCGCTGGAGATGCCCAGACATACACTCTGCCCATCCGAGGTCCAGCCCCATGCCAGTGCTTATGTCTATGGCAAAGACAGTTCTTCTCCCACCATCTCTTTAGTATGAAAATCAAGAAAAAGTTCCATGGCCTTTTTCCTTGGAGTAATGAAATGAGGCATTATTACTCAAGATTGCTACTGTGATGTTTTAGTCAGCTTTTCTGACCCTGTGACCAAAATACCTGACAAGCGCAACTTAGGGGAAGAAAGATTTATTTGGCTCACAGTTTTAACGGTTCAGTCCATGGTCGGCTGTCTCCAAGACAGAAATTGCTGTGGCAGGGCTAGTGGCTGAGAAAAACCCACTCTCAGTCCTGGCAGCCAGAAGCAGAGAAAGTGACCGGAAGTGGCCAGGAATGGATACAGTCCCCGAGGCCAGGCCCCCAGTGCGCCACATCCTCCAGCCACGCCCACCTATGAACCTTGCTCAACACATGAGCCTCTTGGGGACATTACAAACCCAAACCATAACATGTGATTGGTATTTATATAACATCATGTATATATATTTAAATAGCATTTACTTAATATTATATATGTTATATGTATACTATGTACAGTATATACATATGATATATAATGTATGTTGTATATATGATGTATAATGTCATTATAGTAATACATATTATATATAAATGTGTCATGTGACCCTGTATAAATAAAATCACAGGACTTTGTATAGATATTTGTGTGTATGTATCTCTATGATGTTATATGAATATAAATCACGGTTATATATTATACACACATACATACATTGTGTGTGTACATGTGCAGTGTGACTGTTCTAGTGACCCAAGACCATGGTCAATAATCATTCGACTCCTGTGGGGGTTTGCATCGTGTCTCCAAAAGATATACTGAAGTCCCAACTCCTCATGTTTCTGGATCTGATCTTGTTTTTGAAGTAGGGTCTTTGTGGATGTAATTAAGATGGAAGTTTAGATGAGGTCCTACTGAAGTAAGGTATGCTTTAATTCAATATAAGTGGAGCTGAGCAAGAGGAGAGAAGGACAGAACAGAGGCAGACTCTCACAGAAGGAACACCACGTGGAGGCAGACACAGGAAGAGGCACGTGAAGATGTGAAGGTGGAAGCCAGGTTGACCGGTGCATCTACACGCCAGGGAACACCAGGGATTTCCAGCCCCACCAGAGCTAGAAAGGGGCAGGGGAGGGTCCTTCCCTAGAGCCTCCAGGAGGAATGTGGCCCTGATGGATCCTGATTTCGGACTTCTGGCCTCCAGCATGATGAAACGATGCATTTCTGTTGTTTTAAGCCACTCAGTTCAGTGCCGGTCTGTGGCTCTTTGTTAGGGCCACCAAAGGAAACAAACACAGCCCACTGCAGATAGACCAGAGCAGAGTTGGCTTGCAACTGGTGAGCCCCCATTTCTTGGCCCCTCTCCCTTGCTCTCTCTCTCTCTCTCAGGGGGCAAGAATGGGGTGCAGATGTACAATCGTTTCCCACAGAAACCGACGCTTGAAAGGCCCCTACACCCTCTGCTCCTCTAGAGCCACACTGCCACCACCTAAGCCTGAGCTCGACCGCCTGGCAATGGGGAGCCGAGAGAGGAGGAGACTTCACAGCCTCACTGGCCCTGCCCACGGCCACGAGCAGCCTTGAGCTCTCAAAGCGTGGCGTAAATTTATGGTCAGCGTGCTTCTAGATCAGAGGTCCTGCTGTTAGAGCGTTTTCTTTTTTTACTTTAATGGTACAGAGGAATTCTCTCCTGGCCCCCTCAAAATGCTCACACATCTTTTTAAAATTTGCACCTTTTTTTTTTTCCAGGCTGGTTTCCTATGGTGAAGGGGAAGCTAGGAAATGCCCAATAAATCATCTGTCTTTCCTCACTCAATTGTAAGGCAGGAAATGCACAGAACAGTCTCAGGACCTTTTCCACTTTGCATAGAACAAGCGCTATCAGGCCCCGTTCCTTTGAAGGGCAGGCCCCTGTGACAGCAGTGTTAATTCTTCAGGCCACTGGAGTTCCCAGGTTTCTAGGGACCAAACCAAAAGAGGGCAGGCAAAAAGATACAGCTCTCCTCTGCCAGCTCCTTCTATGGACAACCTCTCTGGGTTTGCCAGGGGAAGTCTATTCAGCCAGCCTCCATGAAGGAGCTCCACATGCAGAGTATCAGCATAAGCTGACTGAATAACTGAATGTCAGGATGGGTGAGTGTGTGAATGAGTAACTCAGCAGTACCCCAAATGAAGAGAAGGGGCCCTCTGCAACCCCATGGAGGAAGGTCACCTGGCAGATGTCAGGGCTGGCCCACACTGCTGTCCCTGAAGGCAGGTATCCCAACTGGGGGAAGGGGGAAGCTTCGCTCCATCTGGGTCCCCCATGCCTGTCTCCAGTTTCCGCCCAACCTAATTCACAGCTGGGTGGAATCATAGACAGCACTGGGAACGCAGCCAGAGACATTGCGTCCCTTGCCCCTGCTGCTAGACAGGGAGCCCACGGCTCCTTCGGCGTGTGACAAGCCACTTCCCTTGAGAGCCAGTATGGGGATATTTTCCCCTGCTCCATGGACTGGATCCTAAGGTTTAATGTGTAATCTCTTCCCAAAATATTTTAATTTTAAAGATAACCATGCTGAACAGATAACATTGAACACAACAGTGGCGGGGGGACAAAGGGAACCAATGCATATGGATTCTCTATTATCAACTAGTTGCTGTGCTAGTGCTCTTAAGAATAATTTTTAACTTACTCCAATACCTCTGCTGCTATTCATACTACAATTACTTTTTGAACACCTAGTATGTTCCAGGCATATTCTAGGCATAGGAAAGCAGTGGGGAGCAAAACAGACAAGAAGTCTGTTACACTTACAGCCGGGCGTGGTGGCACACACCTGTAATCCCAGCACTTGGGAGGTTGAGACAGGAGGATCACAGGTTTGAGACCAGCCTCAGCAACCTGGTGAGACCCTGTTTCAAAACAAAAAATAAAAAGGGCTGGGGGTATAGCTTAGAGGTAGACTGCCCCTGAGTTCAATCCTCAGTACCACAAAAAGGAAAAAAAAAAAAACCACAAAAAGACAAGTGGAGAAAACAAAGAAGAAAGAAGAAAATGGATAGGACAGTAGTGTATTAGAAAGTGATAAATGAGGAGGGGAAAATGCGGAAAAGGAAGTACCAAAGTTTAGGATTAGGGGTGGCAGGGTGTGATTTAGGCTTGAGTAAGTTAGGGAATGAGCCATGCCCATATCTAGGGGAGAAGAATCCAGATATAGGGACCACCTGCAAAAGGAAAGGTCCTGCAGCAGGACGTGGCAAGGTTTGTTCCCAAAACAGTGAGGAGACCAGTCTGGTAGATAGAAAATACTTTAAACCCAGAGAGAACTGGCTTTTCCTGTTAGTTCACTTCACTAACTCATCTTGCAAAAGAGGTCAAGGTCACAGGGGGAGGACATATGTTTGTTTCCCAACAAAAGTCATATTACAAGGACAGAAGAAATGGTCACAAGAGAATGGGTTAATTATCACAAACTGTCTTTGAACCTTGGAACCTGCCTCCACTGCTGAGGAAACCTATCTAGACTCACACAAATCATTCTTTCAGAGCCTCAGTTTTCTCTTCTGCAAAATGGGGAATCCATTTAATAATCAACCCCCGGAGATCTGGCTGGTACACCATGTCAAGCATTTTGTGAATTGTGATGTGCCATAAAAAGTGCCCCGTTCATGTTGGGTCTGTAAAGCCACGTTAGTAGGCAAAGATAATTTCTTTGCTAAGTTGCAAAGACTATTTTTACTTTTGCATTATATAATCTTATTATGTTGAATGGGAAAGAATGGCGCATGGCTTGCACTGGCTTCTCTGACCTTTGGCTGGATCCACAAAGCCATTTCTCAAACCTGAGATAATCTTATCTCTTCCCCTCCCTCTCCCTCACCCAGCCCACCTTTGCTTTTGTCGCCCAGCCTCCTGGGAGAGAGCCACAGGTCTATGCCAATGTGTGACCTCCACTGGGCTCAATGCTGCCAAACAATTCTCACCCTTAGTTAAGCCCTTGTTTCCTGTGATAGGAGTTCCAAACTTTCTCTACCTTCCCCAAGTCCCCAACCCCATATCCCCTCCTCTTGCTCTCAGCATGTGGCCTGTCTTCAGTACTAAGAGGAACAAGCTCAATAATATGAACTTCTTCTTGCCTGGGAATTTCTTTCTTTTTTTTTTTTGTGGTACTGGGGATGGAACCCAGGGACATTCTGCCTCCGAGCTACACCCCCAGCCCTATTTTATTCTTTATTTTGAAACATGGTCACACTAAGTTGCAGAGGGCCTCACAAGTTGCTGAGGCTGGCCACGAACCTGTGATCTTCCTGTCTCAGCCTCCCAAGTACTGGGATTACAAGTGTGTGCCACCACACCTGGCTCTGCCTGAAAATTTCTTACCGAGACCTCAGTCTACATTTACTCTACCCATCTCCTCTAGGGCCAGAGCCAGGACCATCTCCCCAGTAGAGGGGAAGGACTTCTTCCTATGCTGGCTGCTATATCACATGTTCTAAATAAATAATCAGTGACTAAAAAGATTTATGAATAAGGAAGTTGATTGCTATGCTGCTTATAAGAGCATAAACTGGAAAGCAACTGTATGTCCAACAAAAGGGGATTGGTTAAACTGATTGGGGGGCAACCACAAGATGGCCAGGGAGGTTTTATAAGGAGTATAATCCCAGTTTTGTTAAAGGGAACAAAACACAAATATGTGTGCATAAAGAAAAAAAAGACTGAAAGGAAATATAAAAAAAAATACTAAAGTGATTATCCCCAGTTGATGGAATTATGAGTGATCTTTACCTTTTCTTAATATTTTACTATATTTCTACAACTTCTAATTCAAGCATGTAGTATTTTTATAATTAAAACAAAAATATGAACTGCAACCTTTCTCCATAGGAAAGCTGCATGTTGATTCAGTTCCTCTTGCTATCCCTTTAAATTCAGCATTTCTTGGGGTGGTGCATGGTGGACAGCTGCACAGTAACACTCGTTACATGTAAGGACTAGAAGCCAAGAAAACCATAACCAATTAACATTATGACAGGAACCGAGGCGTGCAGAATGGAAATGCCTCAACGGGAACATACTATTACTAACTTTTTTTTTCCTTTCATTTTGGGACAGGTGTTTAGGGGAATGCACTAGATTTGCTCCAGATAATTTGTTTTTTTTTTTTAAACACTATGATTTCTGCATTTTCCTGCCTCTGTTTTCATGGGAACTTTGAACATGCAGAACCATTCAGTAATGGATACTGCACTCTAGGTAATTTGATCTAGTTAACCGAGGCCCTATTGTTTGTCAGTGGTTCTTGACAGTGAATAGTGTGACACCTCATACCAGGGACTTTGGACATGTTTGGGGGATTTTTAATTGTTAGGGTGGATGAAGGAAAGGTGCTACTGATGGAGTGGGTGGGGGCCAGGGTTGCTAAACACCCTACAGCTTATGGGATGGTCCTACATCACCAAGAATTGACCTACTCCAGAGGCCAACACCCTGGGTGGGGGTGGACATTGAACTGGATAGTTGGATACAAAGACGCAGATGCTCCCCTTTCTCCCCACCACGCCAGGAGGGGCCTGGTAAAGTCATTTCCCAGGGGCAGCTCAGCATTGCCATGCTGAAATTCAGGTTTCTGGATCTCCCAGACTTCCCAGCAAAGCCAGTAAATCTAGATGATGGTGTAAAATTTCCTGATCTTTAAAAAAACACTGTATGGGCCAAACAAAACACATCTATGGGGCAGATTTGACCCTCAGGTTGCCAATTTACAAGTCTGTCTTAAGAAAAGACACAGTCCCTGTCTTCGTGAGCAGAGTATAAGAGACCCTTCTGAGTTCAAGTTCCAGTGCAGGTAAACCTGGGTTCGAACCACAGCTCTGTCATTCCTCACCTACAATCTCAAGCAAGTGAAAGTCCTGTGAACCCCCTTTTCCTACTCCATAAAGTTGGAACTAATGGAATACTCATTGGTTTGTTAGGAAGATTACTCTGAGAAGAAGTCCCAGTGTCTGGTTCATAGGAAATGTTTAATAAAATAAAGCTATTATCATTATCAAGAATATTAGAGTCTAAGCCAAGCATGGTGGCGCACGCTTGTTGTAATCCCAGTACGTGGGAGGTTGAGATAAGAAGATGGCAGGTTCACGGCCAGCCTCAGCAGCTTAGTGATACCCTCCATAACTTGGTGAGATCCTGTTTCAAAATTAAAAAATATATATGGCTAGGGGTGTGGCTCAGGAGCAGAATGACCCTGGGTTCAATCACCAGTACCACCAAAAAAAAAAAAAAGAATATTGTAGTCTAAAATAAGCACCTACTGTATACGGCAGTTGTACTAGGTGCTGACGGGTTATACATATGTGTGAGAGAAAGCCCTTGGCTCAGAGGTGTCTTCATTCTGGAAAGAGAGAGAAATTCTGGACACAAATATCAGGAGCTGCTCAGATCTTCGAATGTGACTGACATCAGACACTCACGTTAGACCAAAGGCAGGCACTTCCTGTGAAGGAGGTGGGGCATGGACTCTGGCCAAGCATGGTGGGAGTGGGAGGAACAGCCTGAGCAAAGGCAAGGAGAAGATTATAAAATCCTCATATGACTGAGGGCTTACCACGTGCCCAGTACTGAGTACTCCATGGAGTGGTAAGTTAGGCTCTTGGGCCTCATGCATACAAGGGACAAGACACAAGGCTGGAAAGTCCCCGCAGCTGGGTCATGGGTGCTGACTGCCAGGCCAGAGCATGTTGGTGGGGAGTGAAAACAAGAAAGGGACTTGTAGGAACAGCCATCTGGGGTTAGCACAGCATGGGGCAGAAGAGGAGATGGGAGCAGCAGACCTGTGGGGGACCAGGCATGGGTTCTGCAAATGGCAGGAGGGCTGTGGGAAAAATGCTTTACCAGGCCAAATTTGGGAGGCAGTGGGGGTGCCATCAAAACCAACCCCTAGGGGGAACCATTTTAAACTCTTGTCCAGACTCTTCCTGGCTCTCTTTCTCTAGCCTCCACTAGCATGTTCAGTTAGTACCACGTTCATTTTCTATGACTGTTCCTTGTTATTATAAATGCCTCTTCTTAACTTTTTTTGAAATTTTTGGAAGCAACTGTTTTTCTGGCTAATTGGCTGTTTTTGTTCCCCGACCCCCACCCCGAATCTCTCTAGAAAACCTGTACCCACCTCCCACCCGTGACTCTCTAGGACACAGATCGCTGCTAGGGTTACTAAAGGATTGGGTACTGCAATGCTTCCAAAGTTTTGACCCTCTGAGCAAGCCGATATGGAATCCCATCCTGCACACGAAGGAAGGATGTGCTTGGCAAATACTGCAAAACACTATTTTCAGGGGAAATTGTTAATCCCTTAAAAGAACAAACTGTCTCCAAGCATTCCAACATCCATTGACATTCCAACAAGCAAAGTGCTGTTTACCCAGGAGGTGCATCTATTTTTAAAGTAGGCCAGGCACACCTCTCCTGGGAGAGACTTTGTTGGCAGTGATTCTGATCGGCTCTATAGGATGGAGAGTAGTAAGAAGACTTTGCTGGGGATGCCCAGGGCCTGAGGTTCCTCAGCCCATAATCTACAGAAGTCCAAACTGGTGAGGTTTGGACTTAGCCTACCCCTACAGATAACTGCAACTTGTAACTGTCACGGGAGTGCACACATGGAAGGCCTGTTAACTCCTCAGGAAGGACCCCTGGCTTTGAAAAGTGAGGAGAAGGACCTCATGCCCATATTTCCAGCAGGAAGAACAAACAATGCGAGTGGGTGGTGGTTGGCACCTCGGGGGCCAGGGGAGCACCTCAGAGCTGTGCACAGAAAGGGAGCACTCTGATGGTGAAGAGGAGCAGAGCCTGCTGAAGGGCTATGGAAGCAGCTCTCCACGTTGCACCCTTAGAAGAGTTCTGCTAGTTCTTTCCCTGTAGCAGGATGACCTCTGCCCTCCATCTGAGTCTCCCTAATCCTTCTCCAGGTCCTAGCCCACTGCTCAAACAGATGCTGGTGGACAGCAAGAAAACTTGCAGCAATAGTTATTGGATGATGGTCAGAGTCAGCCAGAGTTTGACTAGGCTGCTTTTCACTTGGCAAGTTTCCTGTCACCAGAGGCAACCAAACATGAGCTCAACATCACTTCGCAGGGAGAGCAGCAGGACTTCACTGTAGCTTCCTCCTGGACTGAGTAGCAAAGAAATACCTAGCAGACCTTTCTCTCCTTCTCCTGGATCCTTCTATAAAAACGTGTACAGGGTATGGACTGAACACCAGATATGGGCTAATGACCTTGTGTTTGCCCGGACCTGTAATTTGGCACAGGTCACTTCTCATTGGTCAAATGAGGGTTTGGGCTCAAAGAAACCTGAGTCTCCTCCACTGCCCGCCGCAATTTTCAGGACATACAGACACTGGCTCTGAAACGGGGATGGTTCCAAGTCTGACTCAGTCGAGAGCCTCGGCATGAGGACTGTTCTGAGGAGATGGGACAGGCAGCTGGGAACGTCTCTGGTGGCTTTTGAAAGACTTGACACATGCCTGGAGCTCCGGGCTCTCAGTTCCCACAGGACTTCCAGAGACTTCCAAAGCCCCAAGTGTCAGCTCCAGTCACTCCCAGGAGATTTGAACCTTCCCGGCTGCTCAAGGGTCCTGTAACCAAATGCAAATCAGGGTTTTAAAGGGCTGGGAGGAAGTTAGCTGAGGACCAGGGGAGCAGGGGCAGAGGGCCCTGGGGAGTGATGCCCCCCATAGGGTGTTCAGAGAAAGAACCGAAAAGTCAGCGAGCTCAGGAGAGGTCAGAGGCCTCGGGCGGCCCCCTCTTCATCCCTGTGAGCCCCCCCACCACATACAGCCCTTGGCGGGGGGGGGGCGACTCAGGCTAGCCTCCCCCCTTGGCATTGTCTTGAGGGCTCATGCCCCACCCCACCCCGTGCGTCACTAACTGCACTTCTGGCCCTGTGGGTGCGGAGCTCCCTCCGTGCTAGCCGGTGGTTGTGCTAGCCCGTGGTTCTCCAGGCCCCGAGCCCAGAGACGCCCGGTCACTTGGTGCCTCTCCCTTCTCCCCAGGCCCCAGAAGGCAGGGTGGAACCCAGGGAGTGGGGCTAGAGGGGGCCACAGCTCGGAGGAGAGGGGTGTACAGAGGGTGGCAGCCAGCTCAGGAACCAGCTCCAACCCAATAAATCCCACTGTTCTCGTCCCCGCCCCACCCTGCAACCCTTTCCAATCAGGGAGTCTAAAATTACCATATTTACAGCATCTGCCGCCAAGCCGAGCTCTAAACAAGATGAATAGCTGTGACGCACGAGCCCAGCAGAAGTATGCGGCAGGGCAGGGCCGGGCTGGGTTGGATGGGAACTGGGGGCTAGGGAGGCGCAGGGGGAGCAGGACAGTCCCAGCAGGGGTCCCGATGGACAGGATTCACCCAACACTCAGGGAAGTCCCGAGAACATCAGCCTTCTAGTCTTGGAGAGAAGCAGTTAACCAAGAGCGTGCTGCTAACTTAGGAAGCCTCTGTCTCGCTCCCCCTTCTCCCCTTCCCCTTAAACTCTCCAGAAGGAACCACTAGGCCTCCCTCATGGGACCCCTCAGCTGAGTTTCCTGTGTGTATGGGGAGGGGGCTCTCCAGTGGGGTTTTGCTCTGGGCTCTTCCAGTGGGGCCATCATGTCTCAAGAGTCCCCTTCCCAGGTAGCTTTTTGCAGGGATGCCCTGGTGAGCCACACAGTCTAAATGACTCCATTCATAAAAAGGACCTGAAGGTCTGAGTGGTTTAGCTCTGCAGGAGACTGAAACCCGGAAGGACGAAGGACGGGAGTGTTCTGTGTCAGGGTGTCCCAACATGCTTTGTCCCAGCCTGGCCTGTTCTTTCCCAGGAAGGAAGAATGCCCAGGAAAAGAGGGTGGAAACTGTGACCTGCCACCTCTCCCTGGGAGAGGGTGAGAGCGGGTGGGACCCACATACAACCTAGGCAATGAGAGACTGCGAGACCAGTGCCGTTTCTTCTGCCTCAGCAGTTCATCAGAGATTCTTAGAGTGCCAGGGTTCTGCTGAGTGTGAGCGGGTGCCTGGACCCCCCACTCTCTTCCAGAGCCATCTCCACTGGGGTTTGTCTTTTGTACTGGCTTGTCCTTAAGTTTTCATGTAATTTCTACAAAATTTTTTAACAACTACAATAAATGTAGAAATCACTGGTCTGTACTAGTAGACAGGAAGTGAAAAGTAGTATGTGGATCATGGATCGCGGAGGGAAGGGGCATCTACAGAAACAGGATTCCATGAGGCAGGGGACACTGAGAAAGGAGGTTAATCTAGAGGGGAGACCAAGACTAGCACTAACTTGTGAACCAACCCCCTTGAGAGAACTGGAACAAGAGGCCACCTGCAATCAACCTGTGGAGGCTGAACCCAGACTCCACGATGGATGCCCTTTGTTATGCACCTGTCTAGTCCAAGAGAACCTTTCTTGGTAGGAGATGAGGAGAGGCAGGAATTGCTGGCATTTTCTAAATTTAGGACATCTTCAAACACACAGACATATAACTAGATCTGGCCCTGCACCCAGAGAATTCTAGAAGGAGAAAATCCTGATAAATGACACAAATGTGTTCTACTCTTCTCAGCAACCCAGAATTTCCATGAGCTCCCCATCAGCAACATGGTAAGAACTGGACAGTTCTTACCAAGAAGAACCCAAGATGGCAGCCCCACACCCACTGACCTTAGCTTTGACCTTTGCTCTATCGTAGCCAGAAGTCTCCTCTCTTCTTCTACATCTCAAATCTCACCTTTGTCTCCTCCCCTGGCTCCTCTTTTCCACCCTCTCCTCAAATGATGTTTCCTCTAGGTTTGGGCTTCTGTTTTCTCTCCCAATTCTGCTTTCCTTAAGTGACCTTACCCTCTGCTGGCCTCATTTATCACCAAAACCAGTGACCTCAGCCCCAGCCATCTTCCTGAATTGCCCATATATATTTCCAACTGTCTACTGGACATCTCCAGTTGGACATTCTACGGTTGTCTCAAATCACACATGTCCAAATCTGATCTCATTATCTACGCTCCCTTGCTTCCCACGATAAGCCTCTCCTCAGGGTCCCCCTCCCCCTTGTCTTTTTCAACAATATTACCAGTCACTCAGACCTCCAAATGGAAACCTTAAAGTCATTCTGATCCCCCATCTCCCTCACTAACGCTTATCCATGTTAACTCTGAGGAGACCTTTTGATCTCCCTCCTTTCATCTACACCACTGTCATCCTAGATTTGGCCCTTCACACCTCTCTGCTACTTCTAGTCCCTCCTACAAGATCTCCCAGCCTTGGATCTCCTTCCACTCTGCAAACCAGAGACAACTGTCTAAACACAGATGATTATTCATTCAGCAACTATTTATCGAAGGCCTGCTCTGTGCCAGACTTTGGGGTCCTGTCCTTGTGGCCTCTCATCCCAGTTGGGGAACCAGACAGAAAACAAGCACAAACAGATAAATGAACAAAAATGCCTCTTAGTGATAGGGTAGGATATAATGGAGTGGGTGGATATCTGTGCCACCACCTGCAGAAAGGCCTAAAGAGGCTCCTCGTTATCTACAGAACAAAGTTTACACTTGACCTGGCAAGCAAAACTTTCACCCATGTGGCCCAGTCTACTTTGCAGCTTCCATCCCCATTGCTGCCTCCCTCCCCCCAGGCCCCTTCCCTGCATTCCATGTCTTATTCCTCTTTGAATCCCAAGCCTCTTGGTCCTGGAAAATAGCAAGCAGATAATAAATATTTAAGGAATCGATGCATGGATGAATGATGGTGGATGAGGTTCCCTTCATAGGCATGCTTGCTCCCTTTCTCACATCTACTCTGAGCTTCTTATAATACTGAGTCCCCTGAGTACTTACAATGCTATCTTTCCTGATAGATAACTAAGGCATTAAGGGCAAGGGAAGTTTTGTTCCATTCTGAAAAACTGCCTGGCACACAGTAGTGCCCGAAACAGGCCAGTTCAGTTGACTGAAGAGCATGAGCAAAGGGGGTGACTGTTGTCCTTTTGGACTGTTTCCTGCTAACAACTCCAATGGTACTATTATTTAGATGGAAAGACATCTATCACTAAACATACAGCCAGAGGTACACACCTCTTGTTGCTCAAGGAACAGCCTCAACGAGCCCAACTTTGAGCCGGGCGTGGTAGCGCATGCTTGTAATCCCAGTACTTGGGAGGCTGAGACCGGAGGATCCGGGTTCATGGCCAGCCTCAGCTACTTAGTGAGGCCTCCACAACTTAGTGAGACCTGTTTCAAAATAAAGGATAAAAACTAGGGCTGGGGGTGTAGCCCGGAGGTAGAATGCCCCTGGGTCCAATCCTCGGTACCGCCAAAAAAATAAATAAATAAATAAAAAAGAGCCCAACTTTGTCACGTGTCTTTGCTTTTGAAAATATCTTTGTACAACCCAAGCAGAGAATAATGAACCACGTATGTTCCCCTGAAATCGGATGCTCTGAGATCTGCCTTTATCCATCTGAACAGAAAGTCATCTGAGTTAGGAGCTGATTCTAGGGCTCAGCTTATTCCTTCAAATGATCTGTGAAGAACTAACTCTATTTTCATCCTAGCAACAGGGTATTTATTTCTTTCCAAGGACCTTAAGGGAAACCCAATTTTTCTGTTGTTCCCACATCCCGTTGCTGGAACTCCCTAATCACTATTCCCTAAGACCAGAATAAGTGAACACAGGGCTCTGTTGGTCGTTGGCAAAGGCATTCCGAGCCCCTGCCTCCTTTGGCAGGATGGCGGTAAGGTGGACAGGTAACCAACCATAAGAAATTCCAATAAAAAGTCTGATTAAAGGTAAGAATAAAAATAAGAGTTCGATTTTGTGAGTTGTTTTAGGCTTGGCGCCTGATCTTAGAAAAGCTCTGGGCATGTGCCCATCTGCCTGGCTTCCCCAAATCATTGTTGACGCTTCTGGATCTCACACGTGATCGCCTTGTCTTTCTTTCTTTTTTCAATCTCCCCAGAAAGTACCCTACCCTTGACCTGAGCGTTTCATTACTCCTCTCTCCTTAGAGGCCATTTCGGATTTTTCATGACAGTCTTATTTTATTCACTCTGGTTCAATGCTGCCAGCCTAACTATTCTCAGCCAAGCCTCCAAAGGAAACATGATCTGTTTGCTGCGTCAGATCATTTGGAAATAGATACGACTGGCTTGGAGTCACTCCATGCGGGGCTGTAAAATTGCTCTCTCCTCCTAAGTGGGTTGGGTTGAGCCCAAGCTGAGGCAAGAGGTTTCCAAGGAACACAGCATGGGGGACTGTAGTAAGTGGTGGTGATGCCGTCAGTGGTCCTCTGGCTTCTGAGTCAGTGCGAACCTTCCACTGGCAGCGAGTATGCACAGGCGGCCTTCGCAGTCAAGCAAAACACTGAGGTCTTCCACACTGGGGTTCGTGAAACAGTTTACAAGTGGAGCGGGGATGCAGGCTTGGTGTGAATCTCTTCATGGAAGCCAAGTTCTAGTCTAAATTTTTGCATGTCCAAGATAAATGAAGGCTAGTTCAGTTGATTTGGAGATGTATGTATCTTGTGCAAAGCTGGCGGGATGTCTACACTTCCACCAGGGGAATTTCACCAGATCCCATTGAAATTCTGATAGACATGTGTCCCCAGTTCTCCTTGGAATTTTGAATGGGGATTAATTGAGTCTTTAGCTTCATTTTGCAGAGTGTTGTTTTGTTCTAATTACCCAAGAGGCTGTCTGGTGTCATGAAGAGTCCTCGGTTGGGAATCAGAAGTCCCAGCTTTATCAGTCAAGGGGAAAGTCATTTCAATGTGCCTCAGATGCCTAATCTGCAAAATAGGAATTATGCTACTTGCTTTGAAAATCATTATGCAAATATAGGGAGGGGTTGGCCTCAGTGGTGACTGTGAATAAAAATGAAGTGATTCTCTAGGTTTCATTGAAGCTGTGGGCCAAAACCAAGTGACAGGGAGGTGAACCTGGGTCATGTGAGCAGGATACCACTGTCCCATTAGAGAGACTAAACTTAAGTCAAATCCTGTAATCTCATTCATTAGGATTTTTATATAATTTTCCATTTTAGATGATGGAATAGGCCATTCAATCTTATACCCAATGGAAGAATTTGTCTACCAGGAACATAATGATAATTTTTTTGTGTGTGACACTGGGGATTTAACCCAGGGGCATTCTACCTCTGAACTATACCCCAGACCTATTTTTAGTGATAGTGGCAAACTTTTGGGGGGAGGATATGATAATTCTTGATACTCAATAATCTGCCTTTAAGGAGCACCTTATATCCCAGGCATCTAGCTTCTGGGGAATAGGAACAGAAGTCCTTGACTTCAAGGAATTCAGTTCTTTAAAAAGATGTGTTTATAAACACAATCATGGAGACAAACCAGAAAGAGGGCAGGAGAAGAGTGACAAGATTTTAGGGCAGCAGCAGGCAAAGTACAATCCTAGGGCCAAATCCCATCCACCACCTGATTTTGTTAATGAAGTTTTGTTAGCCTGCCTTCATCCTCCCAAGCCCCTTCCTTGGAAGCTGAGGCAGGAGGATCACAAGTTCCAGGCCAGCCTGGGCAACTTAGAGAAACCTTGTCTCAAAATAAAAAAGGGTTGGGGGTATGGCTTGGAGGTAGAATGCTTCCAGGTTCAATCCCGAATACTGAGAACAAAAAAGAAAGGAGGGAGGGAGGGAGGGAGGGAGGGAGGGAGGGAGGGAGGGAGAAAGGAAGGAAGGAAGGAAGGAAGGAAGGAAGGAAGGAAGGAAGGAAGGAAGGATTTGTTAGAACACAGCCATGCTCGTTTATTCACATATTGTCTGTGGCTGCTTTTGCCTACAATGGCAGAACTGAGTAACTGTGACAGAGACAGTAGGGCCGGCAAAGCTTAAAATATTACTAAATATTAAAATATTATTCTGGCCTTTACAAAAAAGTCTATTGACCTCTGATTTAAGGGAATCAAATCTTTCATAGATCTAACTTGAGTTAAATTAGATAACAGGACAAGGTATCAGGTTGGCTGGAACAGTAAGTACAAAGGAGCGGAGCCCTTGGAGGATCCTTCATGTGCCACAAGATGAGCTCTCTTTCCTTTCATGGACATCACTGAGATGGCAGAGGCCATAATGAAGTTCAATCCCTTTGCGAATTCTGACCAAAGCAAGAGCTGTAAAAGGCATTTCAATGCGCCTCCCCATGCTCACAAAAGCATGCCTTCCCCCCTTTCCAAAGAGCTAAGACAGAAATACAATATTTTATCCATGTTCATCCTAAAGAATGATGACGTTTGGGTTGTGCAAGGATGCTATAAAGGCAAACTGTCAAAGTAGTCCAGGTTTACAGGAAGAAATATGTCATCTCTACTGAACAGGTACTGTGGAAAAGGCCAGTGGCACAGTTGTTTTTGTGAACATGTGTCCCAGCAAGGTGGTTATCACCAGTCCAAAAACTGGACACAGACTGCAAAAGATCTTTGAATGGAAAGCCAAATCTTGGTAAGTAGGATAGGAAATGAGAAAGATAAGGAAGAAACAACTGAGAAGATGCAAATGTATAGCATTCATTAAAAACTGCTGAAATGGGAAGAAGGAGGTGGAGGAGGAGGAGGAGGAGGAGGAGGAGGAGGAGGAGGGGAAAGGGGAGGTCTCGTTGGTACAAAATAGGGAATAACAGAAATGAGGCTGGAAAAATGGGCTGGGGTTGGATGGAGAAGCACCTTTAAGTCAATGCTCATGTGTTTGAAATCCATCTTGGAGACTCTTGGACTCCAAATGAGATACATGTCCTAGAGTTACATAAGCTGACTCATTTGAATTTAGGCAGAAATTATGGGAACAATTTTTTTAATCTAATAACTAAGAAATGTGGCTTTATAAAATGTAATAGACATATCGACAATGGGGTCCTCACTCCAATCAGGTCATGTCATGGATGGTATTTGAGATCTCCTGTGCTAAGACTGGGAACTGGACAATGCAGAGGGGGCAAGAGAGGTGTGATCAGCCCTCACTCCCCTGGGGATGCCAACAAAATACAAGTCGCTACAGTTTTCATGCTCATTGATCATGTTCATAATCCTGGTTCATTACATTGTGGGTATTATTTCATTTAGTCTAATATACAAAAGTAGACAAATGGATTAAAATATTCCTGTATAGGAAGAATGGATCCAAGATAATATTAGTACTATAAGCACAAGCAAATTATAAGACTACTAGTATTGACACTTCCCTTAGAACAAGTTCTCTTCAGCCACATTACAAGTTGAAAATAATGACCAAGTATTCGTAAGAGACAAAAACGTCAAGCCTAAACAACTAGAAATATCCAAGAAAACTATTAGACATAAGGATTTACATTCACCATCATGTATGATGAACCTTGCCTGACATTTATATTGTGCTTTGAGATATTAGCAAATGATAGCATGAAGCCATCGTAATTAACAAGGTATTTTGAGCTATTGCTTACTTCATCTTTATTTCAGCCTTTTATTTTTATTTTATGGTACTGGGGACTGAACCCAGGGGCATTCTACCTCTGAGCTATACCCCTAGCCCTTTGTATTTTTTATTTTGAAATAGGGTCTCCCTAGGTTTCTGAAGCTGATCTTGAACCTGCAATCCTCCTGTCTCAGCCTCCCAAGTACTGGATTGTGTGCCACCAAGTCCAGATATTTCAGCCTTTTAAAAGTTTACTTTTGTGTATTTATTTATTTATTTATTTATTTTTGTAATGGGGATTGACCCAAGGGGCGTTCTACCTCTGAGCTACTCCCCCAGCCCTTTTTTTTTTTTTTTTTGCGGTACTGGGATTGAACCCAGAGGCATTCTACCTCCGAGCTACACCGCAGTCCTATTTTTTTATTCTTTATTTTGAAACCGGGTCTCACTAAGTTGTGGAGGACCTCACTAAGTAGCGGAGGACCTCACCAAGTAGCTGAGGCTGGCCGCGAACCTGGATCCTCTAGTCTCAGTCTCCCAAGTACTGGGATTACAAGTGTGCGACACCACACCTGGTTTCCCTTTTTGTTTTGAAACAGGGTCTTGCTATGTCGCTGAGGCTGATCTCAAACCTGTGATCCTCTTGTCTCAGCCTCCCAAGCACTGGTATTACAGGTGTGTGCCACTGTGCCTAGCTTCAGTTGTCAGTTTTGAAGAACTTAGCCTGTATCCTGATGAGTCTTCAAGGAAAGAGGAGCCTCAGCTGACTTGAGCAGAGTAAAGATCTGTAGTTCCCCTGGGGATCAAACCTAGTCGGTCCCAGAGAAGGCCACCAGCACTGGTCCGGAGCCCAAACTGAAAACCTGGAAACATCAAAGAGCAGTTCCTACTCTGTGTTCCAGGAACGAGAGCACACGCTCTTCCTCTCTGCCTATCTCTTTGAAGAACTTGGGAGGAGAAAAATGAAAACAAAAACAAATGACAGCAACCACAACCACTTTTTATGGCCACAGATGGAGCTGGGGGGAGGAAAGCACACTCTGCCTGGCTTTCACAATTCCACATCATCTGGCCCCACTCAGCAACTAAATCTATTCCCCACACAGATTCTTCATTCCAGCAATGTCTATTTCCTTCCCTCAAACATGCCTCCCGATTCTATTCTTTGCTCTTGGTTGAAATTCTACTCAACCTTGGCCCTCCCAAGTCTTCATCTCTTTACAAAGTGTGCCTCACTGCTCCTAAACCTCCTTGCCTTCTTTCTCCTGGTTATCCAGAGATTCACGTTAAATTAGGATCCCCTTGCATGCTTCTCTAATTGTTTCAGGTCTCCCCACCCGACTTTCTTGGGAGGATGTGTCATTACGTATTTCCATAGAAATGAGTGATCAAGTTGGAGAATAAATAACTCTCCTATTTCTGTATGAAGAACAAGATCTTGGGAGGATAGCAGGTAAATCAATTGAATAAGAAGGAGAATGCCCGGCATGGTGGTATATGCCTATAATCCTAGTACTTGGGAGGTTGAGACAGGAGGGTTGCAGATTCAAGGCCAGTCTCAGAAACTTAACGAAAGCCTGTTTCAAAATAAAAACGGCTAGAGATGTAGCTCAGAGGTAGAATGCCTCTAGGTTCAATACCCAGTACAAAAGAAAGAAAGAGAGAGAGAAAGAAAGAAAATAAGGGGAAGGTGGATTAATAACTTTCATGGTTCGTGGGAGTCAGAACTTATCTCAACTGTCAAGGAGTTGTGGTTTGAAAGAGTTCTGACAACCCCCTCAGTGCTGGGGAGAGGTCTGCAGTGGAGGCCTAGGTAGACTTAAGCAAGGTGCAAGGAACTCAGAATTCTGTTTGCCCTGAGCACATCATTTGAATTCTCTAGATCTTTTTTTTTTTTTTTTAAAGCTTGGGGTAGGAGTCACTCGTGACTGGAAGCATTTGGAAGGGGCAGAACATAGGTAGATCTGTCCAGTGGATTCTCTCTGTCCGGGCTGCTTTGGTGCAGCTGCTGGGAATGGATGCCAGCACAGACATGCTCTTACGAGGACACATCCTGCCAGATTACAGAGCCCAAAGGAAGCCCCAGTGCAGAACAGGACCCCAACGCCCTTCCTTACCGCACTGGTAAAGGACAGAAAACCCCAGAGGCAACAGCCAACAGCAGCCTGGAGGATGTAAGACCCCATTAGAGGCCACAGTTTAGCATCCTTTCACCCAAAGGAGGAAAAAAGGTCCTTCCTTTCTCATTCCTTCCCTAAAATTAAAACAATGAAAATCAGTTCTCATTATCCCGATAATTAAGTCCCATTCAGCCAGCTGACAGCAGCCAAAGAATGAATTTTCTGTGCTGCGCTGTGTGGCTGCCCTCCACCGCCCCATTCACGGACCACTGTGTGCATTTAATCACCCTTAGCTGGGCCAAGCTAATGAAATGCTGGGGCCTTGCCCTGCCCTGACCCTGCTGCTATTTCTATCTGAGCTCAGCACGTCCTGCGCTTGACAGTTGCAACAGAACAAGCAGATTTTTCTCTCCCATCTATGGAGTGTAAAGAGCCTATTTTGGCTCTGTGGGGCTGGGGACCCCGCTGGAAACCCAGTGAATGCCCCTGGAGGTTAACGTGCAAAGCTGTTTTCCAGACCAGGAGGCGGGCGGAGGAGGGGGTGGAGTGCTGGAGATTGGAAAGGAGGAGGGCGGTGGCCCCACAGAGGAAGGGCTGGGGGCTCTTCTGGGGCAGAAAGGGAAGATGAGCCTACAAGAAGTAAGGGGCCGTGCGATGGGGCAAGTTGATCTATCTTGATGCAAACCTGAACAAAAGCCCTTTGTCAGTTATCGAAAATCTCCCTCCCTTGCTGGGGTCAAAGTGAGAAAACCCTTCCCATTGGGTTTCCAGTTCACATGGCGTGGTGAAAAGACAGGATCCCCGCAGAGAGAGACTGCTCTCTTGAAATTCTTAGTTGTTGTTTTAATGAGTCCCCAAGATTCAGAAGTTAGGGACTAAGCTGCCAAAATTACAGGCATTTGTCCATATTGGAATTTAGGAACTTAATATTTAGCTAATGGGGAAGGGAAGGAAACCCCTAAAACTTTCTTTGAGGGAAGCTGGAGATTAGAGACCCAAACTGTGTATTAAATGTGATAGCATGGTGACTTTATAAAAATAGAAAGGACCTATCTAAGAAGGACTTAAATCAGGGTGACAAACTCAAATGCCCCCAGGGGCCAGAGAGGTCAGAGGTCACCAAAATGAGTGAAGGGAGACAGGTGGGAACTGTGACCAATTACAAAACACCGCCCAGTCCCAGCTAGAGGGGAGGTTGCTGCACAGCACGGGCTTTTGTGCTATACAGGTAGATAGGCCCCAAATTACCTACATTTCTTTCTTTCTTTCTTTCTTTCTTTCTTTCTTTCTTTCTTTCTTTCTTTCTTTCTTTCTCTTTCTTTCTTTCTTTCTTTCCTTCCTTCCTTCCTTCCTTCCTTCCTTCCTTCCTTCCTTCTTTCTTTCTTTCTTTCTTTCTTTCTTTCTTTCTTTCCCTCTCTCTCTCTCTCTCTTCTTCCTTTCTTTCTGCTAGACATCTCTATTCTTATATGAAGTCTCCCAATTGTTAATGTTGGAAACTAATTCAAGATGTGAAAAAAAAAAAAACAGTGCTCTAGCCAAACAAAACACGTTGGCACGCTGCAAGCCCACCCCTAACATTTGCAGGGCCTGGGGCAATTGCACAAATGGAGTCCCACATATCACATATCTAAATATTTAAAAGGTATAAATCAAGCTCATGAACTGTTAAACAAAATATGTTCTGTCTGCCTACAATGAAAAACTATGCCTTCCCAGAGACTTAGAAGGCAGGTGTGGATTCAGAGTTCTGGGATGACTTGGGGGCATTCACAGAAATGGGGCAGTGGAGGGAGAGGGCTCCTGGCACCCAGTCCTTCTCTCCCACCCCTAGCTCCATCCTGTATACCAGGGGCCTTGCACACCAGTGGACACCTCAGCCCACAAGTCAAGCTGTTTGTCCCCCGTGCCTGCCAACTGCTGCACCCATCAAAGGTGCAGATGGCCCTTGGAGGACAGGCCCAAATGGAGTCAGTCATATTTGTCAGGACTCTGGGGTCCTGGGACCCAGAGTGTGGTCTATAGGGAGGAGCATGAACTTGGTTGGTTACTTTTTTTTTTGGTCCACGGGACTGTAAAGAGCCAAAGTAAGGTCCTTTAAATGTAAGATCCAAGGTAGGGACCCCTTTTAGCAAGCTCTAAGTGTGTTACTGGCCCCAGTTTGAGATCTCTGACTTAAATAATCAAATGCCTACAAGTGAAGAGGTTTGACTCAGCCTGGTTTTATAACTAACTAGCTATGTAACTGTAGGTAAACCACAATGTTTTTGGTGAATCAATTTCTACATGATAAAATGGGGACAAAAATCAATTCACTTGAGAAATAAAATGAAATTATGCATCTGAAGATACTTTTTTTTTTTTTTGCAGTACCGGGGATTGAACGCAGAGGCGTCTACCTCCGCGCTACGCCCCCGGCCCTATTTTTTTTATGCTTTATTTTGAAACCGGGTCTCACGAAGTTGCAGAGGGCCTCACTAAGGAGAGAGAGAGAGAGAGAGAGAGAGAGAGAGAGAGAGAGACAGGGAGAGAGAGCGAGAGCTGAGGCTGGCCGCGAACCCAGATCCTCTGGTCTCCGCCTCCCAAAGTACTGGGATTACAAGCATGCGCCACCATGCCCGGCTGAAGATACTTTTAAAAGTAATAACTAACGCCGGGCGTGGTGGCGCACACTTGTAATCCCAGTACTTTGGGAGGCGAAGACCGGAGGATCCGGATTCGCGGCCAGCCTCAGCTCTCTCTCTCTGTGTCTTTCTCTGTCTCTCTCTCTCTACTTAGTGAGGCCCTCCGCAACTTCGTGAGACCCGGTTTCAAAATAAAGTATAAAAAAATAGGGCCGGGGGTGTAGTGCGGAGGTAGAACGCCCCTGGGCTCAATCCCCGGTACCGCAAAAAAAAAAAGAAGTAATAACTAAATAGAGAAATAAAAAAGGATGATTAAGAAAATAACATGCATGGCATGGTGGTGTAAACCAGTAATCCCAGTATTTGGGAGGCTGAGACAGAAGGATCGCAGGTTCATGGCCAGCCTCAGCAACTTAGCAAGGCCCTCAGCAACTAAGTGAGACCCTGTTTCAAAATAAAAGATAAAACAGGCTGGGAGTGTAGCTCAGAGGTAGAACATCTTTAGATCAATCCCCAGTACAAGAAAGAAAGAAAGAAAGAAAGAAAGAAAGAAAGAAAGAAAGAAAGAAAGAAAGAAAAGAACTTTACAGATACAAATTTTATCAAAGGGAATATATGTTTGATGGTTTCATCCAAAATATCTCAGCCAGGCGTGGTGGCACATGCTTGTAATCCCAGTACTTGGGAAGCTGAGATAGGAAGATCACAGGTTCGCAGCCCGCCTCAGCTACTTAGTGATGCCCTCCACAACTTAGTAAGACCCTGTTTCAAAAATAAAGAATAAAAAATAGGGCTGGGGGTATAGCTGGGAGGGTTCAATCCCCAGTACTGCAAAAAAAAAAAAAAATCTCATTAAAAGTTTTTTTGCCGGGCATGCTGATGCATGTACAGTCCCAGTACTTGGGAGGCTGAGACAGGAGGATCACAGGTTTGAGGACAGCCTCAGCAAGTAGTGAGAATCATTAACCTAGTGAGACTCTGTTTCAAAATAAAAATAAAAAATAGGGATGGGGGTGTAGCTTGGAGGTAGAATGCCCCTGGGTTCAGTCCCCAGCACCAAAAAAAATCTTTCTTTTTGCAGTGCTAGGGTTCAAATGCGTGCTACCATTGAGCCACAGCCTCTGCCCTAAAAGTGTTTCTTTTAATCCCAGATATGGGCTACATCTAGAAGAACTGAAATGGTAGTAAAGTTTTCATTGAATATTTTTTCCTGTCTTCCACCAATCCTTTAGGATGTGTCTCCTATCACACCATTCTTAGAAAGCTATCACAAAGGTAACAAAACAAAACAAAAACCTGTGGATTTCAGTGATTCATGAACTAATTGAAAGTGTAGCCAAAGAGGAAATGAGTTTTTATATCTCCTTAAATAGCCACAGAGGAGCTAGGCATTCTGGATGTTTGTTGTGTCCGAATGCCTAGCACCCATTTCCCCTTCCTAACAACACTTTCATTTCCTTTTGGGAGTTTATCTTTTCCCTGTAGGATACAGTCTGTGGACATTGCTGCTAATCGGAAGGTTTGTGATCCAAGTTAGGCCAATCAGACACTCCCTTGATGGAAAGTGAATTCTGAACAGAGGGACAAAGAGAATGGACATGTTGGGAATTTCATCCCATCCAAGCGAAGTATCCTGATTGGACTTTTATGATCTTGTTATGGTCTTTGTGTCCTTGCTTCTGGAAGATTTCATGGTCTTACCCATTTCTTTTTTTTTATGTTCATTTATTGGTGCATTGTAATTATACATTTTGATATACGTCAGGGTATCAACATCATACATGCACACATTGCACATTTAGCCCTCCCTCCAATCCCACCCCATTCCCTCCCCCTTCCCTCCCTTTCATGCTCCAGATAGTGATTGAATCTTATAGGTTTGTGTATGTACATCATGTGCTATAGTGTGTTTCCCTCCACCCCCTCCCAACTCCCTCAG
>PVJS01005181.1:0-65353 GCA_004027185.1 Glis glis
GCGTGCGCGCGCGCCCTGAGGCTGGCCGCGAACCCGGATCCTCCGGTCTCCGCCTCCCAAAGTACTGGGATTACAAGCGTGCGCCACCACGTCTGGCTCCTCTGCTTGTTTCTAACCAAGTACTGCAGTAACTAACATTTACTCCCCACCCACCCAAATACATTGATGATTGTTTGGATATAAGAACAGTAAAGAGCACACCAGGGCTGATGTAGATATAAGAATAGTAGAACAGAGATGGACATTCAGGGCTTTTAAGAGCTACGCACCCCTCGGCAACCAGATCAACACAAAGAGCTCTGAGAATATTTTATTGTTAGTCAAGAACACTACTTTAATGTGAAAAATGGCAGCAGACCCTTCTCTTCAGATTCTCAGACTTCAAATAAACTTTCCATAGAGATGGATAAGTAAGGAAGCAAGAACTAAGCAGGTGGGCTTTGGGGTCCTTGAAATGGGGTACCTTCCCTTTTACATGCTTAGTATCCTGGTTGAGCTCATCTTTTATATGAACTTTTATAAGTCTGTGCATGCCAGGCGTGGTGGCACACGCTTGTAATATCAGTCCTTGGGGGCTGAGACAAGGATTGCAGGTTTGCGGCCAGCCTCAGCAACTTAGTGAGGCCTTCTACAATTTAATGAGACCCTGTTTCAAAATACAAAAATAAAATAGGGCTGGGGGTACAGCTCGGAGGTAGAATGCCCTGGGCTCAATTCCCAGTACCGTGTGTGTGTGTGTGTGTGTGTGTGTGTGCACGCGCATGTGTGTATGTTGTGCGCATTGCACATGTGCTATTGGGTGTGCATGGAAATTTATTTTTTTCTCCTTTGGAGTATGAAGTAAAAGTGTGATATTTAAAGAGTGAGTCAGTTTTAATCAGTCAGTGGCAAATGAATAGGCACAGGCCAAAGACATGGGAAAACCTGGCAGTCTAAACTATTGCCAGGTAGATATCTCTGACTAAATTAGTTGAAACCTTTGGAGGAAGACAGGAAGTAATATCATACTGGATAGCCCATATTATCATATTCTGTTAAGATTTTTCAACATTTTTAAATTGAGAGAATGTGGAAGATTTTTAAAAGGAAAGCTGATACCATATTTCTGATTTTTGTTATCAGGTTAGCAATATGACAAATGGAAACCATGAATAAAACAGGCCTGTTAGAAGATAGAAGCTAGGGAGTGATTGGGATACCATAGGAACTTTAGATAATGGAGGAGAAAATCCAGTGGAGTGAGGGAGGTGGTCTACAGGATGGTGGCGGGGGGTGGGGGAGAGGGAAAATTAATGAAGGAAACACTTCCACTGACATTATGTACATATGTGAGAATACCAATGCCAATCTCAATATCCTATGTGGGGAAAGGGGGGAGTGGGGAGGGAGACGGGAAAAACTCACTGAGTGCTGTGGCCATGTATGTCACTATCCCTATGAACTATACTATGATGTAAGTCTGAACTGTCACAGTGAGAATGTAAAGAAAGAGTGATTCCCAAGGTATTTAAAAGACATAACTGATAGATAATTTTAACCATCAGAGAATAGACGATCAGAGAATATCTTTCTAAGTTTTGGCTTAAGTGAGTAAAGAACCATTTGCCAAAGAAGTGATCGATCATAAGAGAAATAAGAGGCATCAATACAAGGGATGGAAAAGATGGCAAATTTGTTTTCAAATTTTTAAAGTTTTAGATTTTTGGATTTCAGCCAAAAACTCAATAGCCTGCTCAATACTTTGATATGCATTGCTTTTATTTATAATTGAGGAAATTAAAATCAAAAGATATTATGCTTTCTGCCTCAAGGCAGCTACTATGTGGGAGATGAAGGATTTTACTACAGATTTTTTGACTCCAAACTCCTTTCTTTACAGAACTGGACATACAGCTTAGTAAATTTACATTTGTATACCACAGTTTGTTCCTCTGTAAAGCAATGACGGTGTCTACCATTTTGATTACCTGAAATAGATATTATGAAGTTAAGATTTAGTAAATAAGGCAAAAATCTATAAGGTGAATATATTAGCTCACTTTGAAGCAAAAATCCTTTTTAAGCTTAATCATTGACTGGCAAATATTTTGTCAAAAAAAAAACACAAAATGTAAGTGGTCATGTGGCCCTGCCCTACCATTCCACATTGATTCAACTTAATTAGGGGATCAAAAACCATGTCCATGTCTATGTGGGTAGAGGATGGTGGATATGAAGCATGAAAAGAGACCAGATGGCTCTTAAAGTCGAATTGGTTATCTCACAAGACATTTAATCTCAATTTTTCCATTTCTCTTCGTTTCAGTCTGGCCTCTAATGTTCTTTTAATGTAGATTTTTATTTGTGTAGTTCATGGTTGTTATGTGAATCCATTGCTGCTGAATATGTTGAATCTTAAGCCTCTTTTGAAAATTAGCACCATTCTTTGTAGTTATGAATAACAAATGTATTTCTTTTGATAGGAAGGACAATTAAAAAGTTTTTTTGGTTATCCTTTTATTCTTAAATTTTGTTCATATTGATTTATTTGGATTGTTAATCATCACTAAAATTAAAAGATTATCTGAAATAAAAGCATATCATATAATGTCGATTTTGCTCCTTGCTAGAAATGGACCATTACACTGCCCAAATATATTGTTAAGAGTAATTTATTTTCCTGGTTTTTCACCCTCCCCCACTCTAGTATGCAGAAATATGTTAGTGTATTCATCTAAAGTCTTGCATTTACATAGAGGATAAAAAAGGAATTTGGCATGCATACCACAAAGCAGAAATATTTATCATAAAAATTAGTAAAGGGTTGAGACATGTTTAATTGTGTAAAGTATATGGCAGTAAGTCAGCTGTTAGAATTCTTAAAAAGTTGCATTTAGATTGAAAGGATTTTGTTGATTTAAAGGTATAAAACCTTTTAAATGTCAGTTGCATAGTATTTATCAAAAGTAAATAGCTACAGGTTAGGAGTACTGACTTGAGAGTTACACTGCCTGGGTTTAAAGGACATCTCAATCCTCATTATGGTGTGATCTTTGGTAAATTGCCTCCCCCTCTCTGCCATGACTCCTTTAAATATTAAAGGAGGAAAATAATAGTAACCATTTTATAAAGCAAGTGTGAGAATCATACGAGTTAGTATATATAAACCTCTTAGAGCATTGGCACATAATTAACCTTCAATATGTTAGCTTTTGCAACAATTTGAGTGGGTCTATCTTTCTACTCTATCCTATGGAAGTTATCAAATGATATTTATTATATAAACTTAGGTTTTACTAAACATGAAAGGTCACAATGCCTCCATTATCCAGAACACAGTAGAAAGTAAGGTAGTAAGAAAAAATATTAGTAGCAAATAGATACTACAAATTCTATGCAGAGACAGGAAGACATAACAGTGCCAATGGGTGACACATGCCACTTTATTTTGTGTGGCCAGAAAAGTGCACTCAGAAGATGTGACACTTGATCTAAGGTAAAAATGAATGAGAATAAGAAGTCAGTCTGGGAAGATCTGGCTACAGAGCATTTCAGGAAGTAGGAAGCACAAGATCTAGAGCTTAACGGGAGGAAAACAAAGCCACTGGGGCTTGAGGAGAAGCCTTCTCTGAGTGAGAAGGCTTGTGCATAAGGTCTGGAAGATGAGCAAGGGACCAGATTTGGACCCCGAGTGCCATTTTCTAAGTACAAAGGATGACACTGAGATATGAACGATCCAATTTATGTTTTGAAGGTAATCCTTCAGGGGCTGTGTGAATGGATAGCAGGTAACGAGGGTAGAAGCTTAAAGAATAGGTAAGAACCTACTATAGACCAGGCAAGGGGTGATGGGGGCACAAGCATGGTGGCTGCAATGGATATGGAAGAAATGGATGATCCGACAATACATTTTGGAGGTAGAGCTCACCAGCATTGTTGACTGATGGGATATGTGAGTGGGAAAAGATAGGAATTAAATACAACTCTGAGCTTTCAGGGAAGTAAAATAGATTATGTTGCTATTTGCCAACATGGGATTGAGAGAGGGATGAATATAATTAGGGGGGAGACTGAAGATTCATATTTTAACTATAGCAAGTGTGAGGCACATATAGATATTTAAGTGGGAATGTTGCACACAGGAGTCTAGAATAGAGGTTCAGCCTGTAGTGTTGCTCAAGCTCAGCCTTGTTGACTGTTAGCTCAGATATTTCTTGGTTGTGGGGGCTGTCCCCTGCATGTGTGCACTGTAGGATGTTTCACACCTTCTCTTGCCTCTATTGACCAGGTGACAGTATCTTCCAATGTAGTTATGACAAACAATAATGACTTCAGACATTGCCAAATGGGAAATGGGAGAGAGGGCAAAATTGGCAATCACTGGGGTACAAAAATACATTTAAATGTAAAATTAAGATGGAACCTGGCACTAGGGATATGGAAGATCTCACCTATGGAAAGAAAAAAAAGAGTATAAGGCTCACTCACTCCAGGGCACTCCAAAATTAGAAACTGAGAAGAGGAAGAGGAGCCAGCAAAGAAGACAATTAGACAGGAATTAAACCTGATGAGCATGGTGGGGTGGAACCCAGGAGAAGAAACTTGCCAGCAGGAGAGAGCAAGGATGTGACTCTAGAGACTGATTAGGGAAAGGAGGACAGAAAATCACTTCTAGAACTGTGTCTAAAAAAAACTAGTCTAAAGGAGTCATGAGACAGTCATGTGTCAATGTGAAAATTGCTCTAGGATCACGTATCACTTCAGCGGAACGTTTTGCTTAGGCAGGGATCTAGCAATAGATAAGAGTTGGTTGGCTGTAAGCCTGTCCTCAATATGATTAGCTTTTTTGAGGTTTGGTCTCTAGGGCTCAGAGGCAGGTGAGGTTGGACACTAATCCCTTCCCATGAATTTGCACAAGAGGTAGAGGCACTTGCAGGAAGTGCTTCGACCTGCCCCCCTCCCAATCATTGAATTGTAAAGCTATACAAACACATCTAGCGTCTGCACTGCCATGGGTCAAGGCCAGGTTGTAGAAAATGGCAGAGTGTTCCAGAGAGGGGATTTATGAGAGCAGAAAGATTCTGTGCCAATAAACTGGTCTCACTCTGGACTGGACCCAGAGTGCCTTCCTGAACGCATCTGTGATGTTACTGATACTGGGAAATTTCTTGCCAGACATTCTGATCCTGTGTGCATCTGTAAAGGGGTTGCTATGTGTGTGAGACAAGGACAAGCTATATGTTCAAATACTATAATACCCAAGCATCAGCCAGGTAGAGCAGCACTTCCTGACTTAGTAAAAGATCGAATAAAGAAGGGGACAAGGAGAAACTTGTCTCACCTCCTCCCAAACCACAGTAATCTAAATTAAAACACAGCACAAGGGTTTGCTGCTCCATCATGACTAACCATGGATAATCTAGCCATAATACATGAGGTAATAGAGCACAGAAAATATACATAAACAGGTGGGTCTGTACAAGAGGTGATTGCTTGGAAAGGCAGGAAGGAAGGTGAGAGATTATATAGGTTGAAGAATTCAGCTACAAAGGATCTCATAAATTTATTTATGTATGTGTGTGTATATATAAGATTATATATATATATATGATCTTATATATGTGTGTGTATAAGAATATATATATATATATATATATATATATATATGATACTATTCATGTAGAGCTAAATGTACTGGGTCAGAAGATAGGTGAATTTTTTATTTTAGTGGGTATTGACAGATTATACTTTAAAAGCTTATAATTCATAACTATATATGTATAAATTGGTAGTGCCAATTTCAATTCCTTAAACTTTCATCAGCTCTATATTTGAATTTTCTTTAATTTTTTCAATCTGATGGTTTAAATAAAGTGATATCTCCTTAGTGCCCTAATTTTAATTCATGTCCACTAATGAAGGGAAACTTTTTTTATTTATAGATTACTTGTCCTTTTTTTTAATGGAAATTGCCTATTCATACTCCTTGGGGTTTTTTGGTTGTTGTTATTGTTGTTAGACTCTTTGGTCTAGTTCATATTCATTTGCAGAGACTCTTTTTATATTACAGACATTAATCTTTGTCATATTTCAAAATATCATGTTATTTTATATGGGTGTATTTCTGCAAAACAGTTTATACATCCCCATAAATCATTGATAATTGCCAGGTACCACCTCCTGCAAAACTGAAAACTCAGATGCCTCCCTTGAAAATTTTGGACTGCAACCCACTAGAAAAGATTGGCATTCGTATTTGTAAAACAGTTAAGGGTTCTAAATTATGAAAATACAGATTATTAATAAGATTCAGTTTTTAAGAACAGAATTGGGAAAAGAGTAGCAAGATGGTAGCATTACCATAAGGATCTAATTCATCATTCCTTTGCTTTGAAAAACACTTGGGTCTTTCTAACAGGCAAAATAAGTACCTTCCTTTTTTTTTTTTTTTTTTTTTGCGGTACCGGGGATTGAACGCAGGGGCGTTCTACCTCCGCGCTACGCCCCCGGCCCTATTTTTTAATGCTTTATTTTTGAAACCGGGTCTCACGAAGTTGCGGAGGGCCTCACTAGGTAGAGAGAGAGAGAGAGAGAGAGAGAGAGAGGGACAGAGAGAGAGATAGACCGATCGATCTATCCATCGATCGATCGTGCGCACGCATGCGCGCTGAGGCTGGCCGCGAACCCGGATCCTCCGGTCTCTGCCTCCCAAAGTACTGGGATTACAAGCGTGCGCCACCACGCCCAGCTAGTACCTTCCTTTAAGATAGATTTTCCAAACAAAATGTGTTCCCTGGGGTGCTATACCTTGTTTAAAAAAGTTCTGTGGAGGCCAGGCGTGGTGGCGCACGGTTGTAATCCCAGTACTTTGGGAGGCGGAGACCGGAGGATCCGGGTTCGCGGCCGGCCTCACCTTTCTCTCTCTCTCTCTCTCTCTCTCTCTCCGTCTCTCTCTCTCTCTCTACCTAGTGAGGCCCTCCGCAACTTTGTGAGACCTGGTTTCAAAATAAAGTATAAAAAATAGGGCCAGGGGTGTAGCGCGGAGGTAGAACGCCCCTGGGTTCAATCCCCGATACCACACACACAAAAAAAAGTTCTGTGGCTAAATATATTTGGAAAATAGTCTTGTATTACTATAAAAGTATTTTATTGAATGATTTTACAAATACTTTTATTTTTTATACTTTTATTGGTGCCTCACAGTCTCACATCATAATACAGTTCATAGTAATAGTGACATACATGCACACTGTGCTTGGTGGGCTTCTCCCCCTACACTCTCACCCCCCCAACCCCTGGCTCCCTCTCCACTCCCCCTCTTCTCCATACAGGATATTGAGATTGACATCGATATTCTCAAATATGTACATAATATCAATGGACATGACTCTTTCATTGATTCTCTCTCTCCCTCCTTCCTCTAGACCACCTCCCTGGTTCCACTGGAGTTTCTCCTCCATTGTTTAAAGTCCCTCTGTTATCCCAATTAATCTGTAGCTTCTGCACATGAGAGAAAACATGTGACCCTTCAGTTTTTGTGACTGGCTAATTTCACTTAACATAATGTTCTCCAAGTCCATCCATTTTCCTGCAAATGACATAATTTTGTTCTTTTTTATTGCTGAGTAGAATTACATTGTGTGTATATCCCATAATTTTTGATCCATTCATCTTTTGATGGAAACCTAGACCTCTACAATGAAAACTATAAAACACTAAAGAAAGAAATTGAAGAAGATCTTAGAAGATGGAAAGATTGCCCCTGCTCTTGGTCAGGCAGAATAAATATTATCAAAATGGCCATTCTACAAAAACTGATCTACAGAGTCAATGCTATCCCTATCAAAATACCAATTTCATTTTTCACAGACTTAGAAAAATCAGTCCTAAATTTCATATGGGGAAACAAAAGACCCAGAATAGCCAAAGCAATTCTCAGTAATAAGAACCATGCAGGAGGCATCACAATTCCAGGCTTCAAATTAAACTACAGAGCTATAGTAATAAAAACAGCATGGTATTGGCACAAAAACAGACACACAGACCAATGGAACAGAATAGAAGATACAGAAACAAATTCATATGCTTATAACTGATTTGATTTTAGAAAAAGGTGCCAAACAAACACATATGTTAGAGAAAAGACAGCCTTTTCAACAAATGGTGTTGGGAAAACTGGTTACTCGGTTGTAGAAAAATGAAATTAAATCCCTACCTCTCACTCTGCATAAGAATTAACTCCAGATGGATAAATGACCTGAATATTAGACAAGAGATTTTAAAATACTTTTAAATACTAATGATCCTTATGACTCAGTGAAATGTGAATGTGCAGAATTTGCAAAGTTATTGGAATACAGCCTTTTAGGATTTCTTTTACAAAAGACACTACTGGAGCTAGTATTTCATAAAATATTTTTAAATAAAGCTGACTTAAAATATCTTCACACTTCTGTGCAAATGAATGGCTTTTCTTGTATTTGCCTTCGCATGGCCATCTTGTCACCAGAAATGCTTCAGAGATAGCAGCAAATCTTAAATTACTAGTGAACATTTTTTTGAAAAGATTCATAAATTTAATACAAGGTTTGAGTTCAGAAAGCACAATCTAAACGTAGTTAGATGTAGAGAGAAGTAAAAAACAAACAAAATAACTTCACTGTGTTTGTGTGTATGTTCCCTATTTCCATGAAGGTTCCATATTCTTTAACTTAAAGAATATAAACTCTAAGTGATATGTTTAGAAAGATGGAGCCTAACACTTTCTGAATTTCTTTACTAAATGGATAGGGCTAAAACAGAATAATTTTAGTCATTTTAATATATTTGCTTATACTTAGGATGAACATTATTTTATTATAATCCTTTTATTTTTAAATTATTATAATTCTTTTATTTTTAAATAGATACTGTAATTTTAGGCTGTATCCTGAGTTTATTTTTGTTATTAAATATCATTTCAACTGGGCGTGGTAGTGCACACTTGTAATCCCAGTACATGGGAGACTAAGACAGAAAGATTACTACTTGCTGAGGACAGTCTCAGCAAGTAGTGAGACTCTCATCAACCTAACGAGACCCTGTTTCAAAATAAAAACACACAAAAAAGCCTGGGGGTGTAGCTCGGAGGTAGAATGCCTCTGGGTTCAGTACTCACTACCCCCCCACAAATATATATATATACATACATATATATATATATATATATATGTATATAGTTTCAATACTCAGTTTTTTCTTTGTTTATACTCATATGTTTATGAAGGAGTAAAATTATAAAGGACCCATATAGTTGAGAGAGTTATCATAAATCACCTCTCTTGACAGGACTTGCCCATTGTCCATTTAATTAGCAGGTACTATTGATAAAAGTCTAAGTAAAGGATGGCTAATTACTCACTTCTGGGTTCCTAAGGTGGCCATTTTATCCATGGTTTTCAGTAATTACTGGTTCCGTCCCTATTCAGTACATAGGAACATTTCTTCTGAAAAAGCAGGATTATTCATTGCCTACTAAAGTTATTGCAGCATCTCAGACACTGAAGTAAATGCTTTCACAAATAGCCTTTCCAATGAATAATGCTGAAATCAGACTTTTTTTCAATGCAAGTGCCTCAAGTAGTTGGCACCTTTCCCATCGGCTACTTTGTAACTGCGAATATGACAACATGATGGTGATTCACAGATGCCAAAATATGACGAGCAGAGCAAATCTGTGTTCCAGATACGATAAGGTGAGAAAAGTAGAACTCCCGGCCCCAGGTGATTTCCATGAAGACACCGATGTACAACGGGTACACTATCTATACCATGCAGCCGCCAACTCTAATAACCTGGCCGGGAGAGAAACACATCTGAAAATGCAAATGGATGAAAAAAAAATGAAACTGGGTTGCACGGTAACATCTTAAGCTGATTTGAGAGATGTGTGTTTGAAAAGCATAAGCTTTAGCCTTGGTAAATGTCTTTTGTTATATTCAAACATATTGGGCTAGAACTAAGAAAAATACATAGGAATTATGAATGCCTTTAAGAATTCCTTCTCCAATCCGGCAGCCTTATAAACAATGTAATAGTGAATGAAATAACAGCTTGTTTCTTGTTTTTATCATAATATTTGGAGGCTTACTTTAAATGTGCATATGCTTCATAGATTAGGGGTTACAGTTACACATCTATGTAACAGAAAAGAAATAGATTGTGCACATGCATCTTAGAAAGAGCAGCTATACATTCATATAAACCACTTCTCATTCTTGCACTGCGGCACTCAGGAATAATAGAATCACAAATTATACAAGAATGTTTTTACTGGTTGTACATACACATTTATGTATATTTGATTCATACATTCTGACTTCTCTCAAGCCTCACTGTCAATTTAACTCATGCAAACTCATTTATGGTCTGAATTTATACTTAAAAATCAATACTTTTCCTGTCAAATTCAGAAAAGGCTTTTATTAGACAAAACATAATATAGAATATCAGAGTAATTTTAACAGAATGATGAGAGAATTAAGGGTATTTTTATGTCAAACTATGAGTCTAAATATGTTGTGCAAAATCCAATTTGTAAATAAAAAATTGTCAATGTTTCCTCTAGTTGATAACTTAATGGCATTATTTGGATGGATCTGCACACTTTAAGCAAAGGTGGTATTTTTGAAAAGCATATAGTACAGGAAAAAAGACTTTTAGCATAGATGGTTTTCTAATTAGTTTTGAGAAAACATTCCTTATCATTTTTCATGGCAAGTTATAGTTAAATGTCAAAGTTATTTACAGATAGTAAGCTCTTTGAGAGCAGGAATCTTGTTTCCATTGTATTCCAAGTAAATAGTGCAGTGCCAAATACATAGTAGATGTTTAAAAATATTTGTGAATATAGAAGAATTGAAGTTAGTTTTTTCAAATGAGGCCTATTTGAAACATTTTACAAACTACCCAGGTCCAACAATTAATATATCAACTACCTTAAGCTTATCTATATACATAAACTGAGATATTTTTAAAAGGTGGATTTTTTTGCAAGGAATTATTCAAAATATTACTCTATCACCTTTTACCCCTTCTTAGGGATGGTATGAACCCATTACTATGGGTTATTATAAAATAACCCATTATTATTGTGAAACCATACTTTGAAAAGCAAGATTTTAGAATTTCAAAAACTCTATAACATAATGCTCATTATTCAAAGCAATTCTATGGGGGAAAAAAAGACTTGTTCACCATTCTGTGTCATCTCTTCTGCTCAGTCAATATGGCATCCAGAGTAACACAGGACTGTGTGATCGCCATGGTGAGATGATCTCTTAAGTAGTCATCCACACACACTTTACATGTTTATGAGAACATGCTTTTATTCTTACTGAGTGCTTTGTATGCTCTACGTACACACTAAATTCTGTACATGTATAATCTCATTGAAGTGGGTGTTATTATATAATCCCCACTTTAAGATAAGAAAATATAGACTCAGATAGGTCAGTGCCTTGTCCAAGGTCAAATACTGTGATGGTTAAACTGGATTGTCTAGTTGATTGGATTGATAGCCATCTAGGAAAGGCCTAGGATTAAGAGACTCTGAATGTGTCTGTGAGGGTGTTTCCAGAGAGCATGGGCATGAGGATCAGTACTGAGAGGGGGGTGGTCTGCAATGAATGTGAGCAGCACTGTCCAACAGGCTGGGGGCCCAGATGGAACAAAAAACTGAAAAAGGAGGAAGCCACAGCGGATCAAGCTGAATTCTTCTTGAGTCGGTACATCTACTGCTGTTGTCATAACCCATGGCCATCAGACTATAGCTTCTTCAGTCTTTCAATGCGGACTCTCACCAGGGATTTCCAGGTTGCTCTCAGGACTTCAGTCTCAGACTGAGACTGTATCACTGGTCCTTCTTCTGAGGCCTCCAGTTTGTTGGACTGAGCAGCTGCTGGTTCCTACAGCCGTCAGCATGCAGACAACCATTATGGGACTATCTACCCTTTGATCATGTGTGCCAATCTGATATATCCCCTTTTATAATTATATGAACATCCTGTTGGTTCTGTTCCTCTTGAGAGCCCTTAACAAGAGTGACTCCATGTTCGACCTGGTCTGGAATTCCCCTCAGGCCCAGAACAACCAATCAGTGAAAAGAGCACGTAGCACAACCCCTGAAGCATGAACTAACATCCTGCTTACCTAACCCCAACATCCTGGAAGAGTTGGGCCATGTTCCAGATATAATGTACCTTCCTAGCTGGAGCCAATCAAAAAATAACACAACTCCTGCTTACTTCACACTAGGGGTTTTGTCAGCACCCCATTGGCTGTAACTTAGGCAATGAGCTGCCCCATCCCCCACCATCTGCGTGTGGTTTTTGTCTTTAAAAACTCTGCAAAACTAGTTCGGGGTCGCAGCTCCTAACTTTGCATTGGATTGCGTCCCTAGCCTGGCTAGCCTGTTTTAACTGCAGCTGAATAAATCGACCCTCCAAATCCAGTCAGACTCCTCTTCTTCCTCATGACACTGGACCGGGCATAACAGACTGATACACATCTCAAGGAAGTGGTGGAATATGGGCATTTATTGAACAAAGAAAAATAATTCAATTGATATTTTCCAGCTAGATAATGGAACCCTTACAAAAGATATAATAAAAAATTAAGAGAAAAGATAAATTTACAGAGAGAATCAAAAAAGATAAAGACTAAAGACTGTACAGGGTTTCTGGATTAGGAGTGGAAGTTTCAAAGGAGTAATTGGGAGAAGCCAGGGATCAGTGTAGTCAGCAAATGAATGGGTAGAAGGTGGCAATGATAAGTAAATCTCCTGGGAATAGAAGGATAAATGTGGTTATGTGTAGAGGATAAAAAGGGGTGAAATATATCCCTTCGCTGCAAGAATGACCTGGATATGTTTTTAGGCTGAGGAGGAGTGCTCAGCAGTAGCGAGACATTTTTGTTTGTTTTTCGGTGGTACTGGGGATTGACCCCAGGGACATTCTACCTCTGAGCTACACACCCAGCCCTTTTTATTTTGAAACAGGGCATCACTAGGTTGCTGAGGCTGGCTTCTAGCTTGTGTCACCATGCTGGGCTGGGAGAGATTAATTTAGAAGACAGGACACTCCTTGGGTACTGGGTAGGAAGCAGTCTATACACTAAATTGAAAGCCCACTACAGACTAGTAATAAATCTGATGGCAACTAGACTTTCATATAAAAGATATTGATAGTGTCTTTATTCATTCTGTAAGGATTGTCTATATTTATCACATACATCTATGCTTATTAAGTAACACAAACTGCCGAGATGTGTGGACAATTTGTTGAGTGATGAGTTCTGAACACTGACAGTGACATTGGCATTGTTTTTGTTAATGGGTCCAGAGATGAGACACTCAGAGCTGGTCATAGGAGCCTCAGAATCTTGCAGATAAGACAGGTAAGATGTGCTCCACAGGAACTCATTGCTTTGAGGGAGGGAGTCCTAAGCCAGTGGGTGGGGAGGAAAGGTTTACAAAGAACCCCAGAAGTTGAACATTGAAGTTGAATTTAATCCTTAAATAATCATACACACAGGTGTTAGGGTGTATTTATACTAATACAGATGGTCTTTGGCTTGTGATGTCCCAATATACCTATCATAAGTTGCAAATACAGTTAAGTCAAAAGTGCATTTAATGCCTATAACTGACCAAACATCACAGCTTAGCAACACAGTACACAATACACGGCATCAGTTGTTTCCCCTCATGATCTTGTGGCTGACTGTGAGCTGGGGTCACTGCTGCAGCCCAGCATCAGGAGAGAGAATCATACTGCATATTCCTAACCCAGGAAAAGATCAAATGATTATGATAACTATTCAAATAACCCTTTGTTCCTACATGAAATTACTTGTATCAGTGTAAACACTGTCTATGGAGGGAGGGAGTGGGTTGGGAACCAGAGGAAAACACAGAAGGAATGCTGTGTTCATGTATGTATGTCACTTTGAACCTCACTATGATATAATTACAATGTACCAAAAAAAGAAAGAAAAAATTAAATGCATGGTGTCTACTGTATATATATTCTTTTGTACCACTAATTGAAAACTCCTAAGTTGGACTACTGTAAGTTGGGTACCATCTGTACAAATATATGTATACTCTATCAGTGTTGGGGTTCAGGACCAGGGTCTCTCAGAGGATTTGTTGACCGTTTGAAGCCACAAACTTTAAGTGAAGGGAAGGTCAGTAGAATAATCAGAATTCATTTTGAATACATAGACATTGATGTGTTGGATGTTTTCTCTTTCAAATAGAGAAATACTCATAAATTATGAAATTCAAAATCATGTTTAGTATCTACCTTGAATTATTGAATTATTATTTTTGATAGTTAAATTACAAGGAAAATTGAGTATAGATAGAGTGAAATCAAGGCCATTTGGAGCAAATGTTTCACCAGGTAAGTATGTGATAACAATATTAGATATACCATGGAATTTTATTCTCCACTACATCATTGAGCCTGATGAAATTATGATTGCCATTGTGCAGATAAGTAAACTGAGGCACGCAGAAGTTAATACACTGACTTCTTTAACCCAATAGAAGATTGAATAGCACCTATATTAGAGACAACCCTGAAAATACATTATCACATAATTGGTAAGGTTAACTAGAGACAAATAAAATATTAGTGAATGAATGAAAGAAATCTTACTAAAAACATAATCAAAATAGCCCCACATAGGCTTAATCTTGAACATAAATATGTAAAAGCTATTGGGTTAATCTCTACAACTCTTAATGAAGGAAACACAATGTATAGTACAATATTTAAATGTAACATGAAATTCTGCTTACCATGCTGAAACAATTATTGTTTTGCTTTAGTTTGAGATATTGGTTGTTACTATGATCTACAAGAGCTCATAAGATATGGACTTTTAACATTAATATAATAAATTTAATAATTTAATATAGCAAAGGGATAACATTTATATGTGAAACCATTAATATTTAACATCCCAATATGTTGTTATTCCAAAGTGGCCCAAAGGAAAAAGAAACATAAAATTATGAAATGAAGTCTATGCCCAAAAGAACTCTTACTTGATTGGATTTGCAGAATTATTACTTTTCAAGTAACTAAGAAGGTAGATTCTCTCTCTCTCTCTCTTTCCTTCATTCCCTCCTCTTTTTCTTTCTCCATATAAAAAGCATGTGCACCTTAATGCATCTTAAATTGACTTAAAGAGAATGTCTGAAATGTAAAAATCTTGCATGCCACTTAGAACTAGAAGCTGTTAGGGAAATCTATGTTATATTTTACCTGTGGCTACTATTCTATAAAATCTAATATTAACATCATCACAATAAACAAATGCCCAGAGAGGGAGACTAGTGTACTGTGTGAGGAGAATAATTAGGAAATGCATTTTGGGATAGGGTTAGAATACTTGAATGCTAGCCTAAGAATTCTCTACCTTATTCAAAAAGCAGTAGAAAACCACTGCAGGTTTTGGAGCTGGATGACACGGCCAATGTCATATGTTAGAAAGAAAAACCTGACAGCAGTACTTGGATTCTTTAGAAAGGAAGAAAAAAAAAAAAGAAGAAGAAGAAGAAGAAGAAGAAGAAAGAAACTGGGAGATTATTTAAGAAGCCCATTAACTTGTGTACAAAATAGCTCATGGTATCCATCATTATTGCTTAACTTAAACTTAAGATATTTATCTTGTTTTGAAAATTAATCACTTTAAAAGTATGCCTAATAGTTGTCTCTTAATCCTAGATACCATGTAACTATGTGAATTAAAGAAGATGCCTTAGAAATAATGGAGTTAGAACATATTTAGGACAAAAATATGCCTTGGAGGTTAAAAAGAAAGGGAGAAAAGACGGAGAGAGAGGGAGAGAGAGAAAGAGAATGAGAGAGAGAGAGAGAGACTGTCAGAATCCTGTGAAAGCTTACCTACTGCATTGAAAAATCACCCTCCAGTGAATTGCCTTCAGGCTGCATTTTCAGAAATTATATTCTAGTAGTGGTCAATTTTTCAACCCAAAGGGTGATATTTCTCTCCATAAATTTGATTCCCAGTCAATATTTCTTATACATAATATGATCTAGGTTTTTCACAGTTAAAAATAACCAAGGTTAAGCTGTCTCATAAATACACAGCGTCATTAAGCATTGGCCACAGAAGGTGAGTGCTAGGCATTCTGCCGTGGAAGCCAAGTGTGTTATGGGGCCACTTGTCACTCTTTCTTCTTAGAGGATTTCAACAAACAAACAGCAAAACCCATTATTTACAGCTCCCAGTGTCAGAAGCTGCCATTCTCGTCCCTATCTAAACAGGAGCATGTGCTAGTTATTCCTGTAAGAGAATGAGATGACTTTTTATAATGCCCAAACAAGCTGTAATTATAGTGAAGTTGATCGAATACAGGTAGAATACATGTATTCAGGTTCATTCAGAATACATGTTTATTTCTTGATAGTATAGCCCTAAATGTTCAATAAACCTGTACACACTTTATTCTGCCTCACATGACAGTTTAAATAGGCTCAGATTCTTGCACACATCTCTGCAGTCTAGGAATTCATTCAAATTGTATGAGAAACGGATGCAATCTGATTTGTGGAAAATGGGTACCTGACAGCAGTCCACTCCCTTCTTTCTAACTCACTCCCTCAGCTTGGGGCAGTGACTCATGCGCCTGACTTCCATCTTTGCCTCCCTGCTACAGGAGACTCAATTGAAGTCACCAATGCTCACTTTTTATCCAAGGTCCTTATTTACAACTTAATACATTTAACTTGTTGGTATTACTTGGAACTCAAACTTTTGCCCAGTATTTCCAGGCCCCTCCCTCACACTTCGCCAAACTGACTCTTGTGCACAACAGCACATCAACCACTTTGTTGGTCAAGAAACGTCGAGTCACGTGTGACTTGGCTCTTCTTGTCATCACCTAAGTCCAGAACACCATGTTTTGTGAGTCCTTCCTTTGCCAGTTCTCTTCAACGTGCTTTTTCCTTTCCATTTTGACAATGGAATTCTATAGTATCACATAACCTGCACGACTGATTGGAGCAGAAGCTTGCCAGCTGTTTTTCTGGTCTTCTCTCTCTCCCTGCTGTTCATCCTGCTGACTGCTACATCACCAATAGGAGAGACATAGTTTTATCATGATGTCTCAAGAATCTAACTCAACTGCTTTTTATCCCCACTTAATTGTCCCTAGCACCCACAAAAGGTCCTCTTACCCAAGAGGGACACATATGAGTAAGTGATGTGAAATAGTATGAATTAAGATTTATGATTGACATTCTGTTTGAGGCCAAAAGAGAAAAATAGTACTAATGGACATTTCCTAATGAATCTACGGGCTTTTTGTACCTGTTGTTTTCTCTGGTTAGAGGCACTTTCCCAGTTAAATTTTCTTTTATGTAGTAGCTCTACACAATGCATTGTTCTTCTTGGAAATGATTGTCAGGAATGGAAACTCCTCTACATTTATATTGAGGGAGAAACATTTACATGAATAGCAGAATATTTTTTTATCCATTAACTTCCTCTCTTGAACTGAATTCCTGTTTAAATAGGATCCAAATATCGACTTGATTTATCTCAATGCTTTATTTTCAATCAATTTATAAACAAGGTCCTGCTCAGGGGCTCAGCCAGCCAATAATTTTATTTATAAACATAGTATCAATGTATATTTAGTATACGCATCATCCGCAACTTTTCTGACTCAATAGTGGTTTCTGGCACCTAAGAGCACTTTAACCAAATAGGAATAATTATTGATTTCTGTTGAGCTTGTAACCATATACAGATACTGTGTTCTGTGATTATCTATAATATCTCATTTAAACCTCACAACAACCACATTTTATAGGTCAGGAAAGAGAGGCTTAAATAAGTTCAGTTAGCTGTCAAAAGACATGTGAGTAAATTTCCAAAGGAGAATTAGAATCTTCTCTGACTTCAAATCCCATGAATGAATTAATGTAGTCTCTAAGAAATATTATCTTTCTATCCTGCCATTTGTATAACATTTATGTTTAATTGTGAAGTATAAATATATACATTTTTATCTCATTACTAAATGTAAATGTCTTGGGGGAAAAGTTTTACTTACTAATCTTTAGTTTCTGCAACCTAATCAAAGACTCATCTACCAACCAGTCAATAAATACTTATAGATTGAACTAAATATAGTTTCTAAATTAGGAAACAGAATACTTATAGGAAGAGATACAATACTGTACAGGTTAAATATATTACATCTTAAATTATATATATATATTTTTTTCTTTTTTTGCGGTACCGGGGATTAAACGCAGGGGCGTTCTACCTCTGCACTACGCCCCCGGCCCTATTTTTTTATACTTTATTTTGAAACCCGGTCTCATGTAGTTGTGGAGGGCCTCACTAAGGAGTGTGAGAGAGAGAGAGAGAGAGAGAGAGAGAGTGCTGAGGCTGGCCGCGAACCCGGATCCTCCGGTCTCTGCCTCCCAAAGTACTGGGATTACAAGCATGCACCACCACGCCCGGCTATATTTTATAAATATATATTTCAATGATTTGATCGCAGACTATCAAAATTTGTATTTTGATGAGAACTGAGCATCTCTTGATCTCCAAAAGGCAGAGGTTAAAATGCCTTTTGTAGCTGTATGACACGGCAGTACTTATTAGAATCATTTTATGCCTCATTTTCTTCATGTGTAAAGCAGCCATGCTAACCATAAAATGTTTTGTAGACTTCATGAGAGAATTATATCAATTAATAAACAAAAAAGCAATTGGGACAGTGCCAGACTTGTTCACAGTCAATAAATATTAGCTATCGTTATTACTCAACGTGTAGCAGTTCTTATATAGTTTAGTCTCAGGTGGTTTCATTTTGATCTTCACCTTCTGAACACTGTTGACACCCCAAAGAACTTTTTCTTATGTGTGTTATATCTATTGTATTTACCATGTTAGAAATTAAAACTGATGCCGGGCGTGTTGGCGCACGCTTGTAATCCCAGTACTTGGGAGGCTGAGACCGGAGGATCCGGGTTCTCAGCCAGCCTCAGCTCTCTCGCTCTCTCCCTGTCTCTCTCTCTCTCTCTACTTAGTGAGGCCCTCCGCAACTTCGTGAGACCCAGTTTCAAAATAAAGTACAAAAAATAGGGCCGGGGGTGTAGTGCGGAGGTAGAACGCCCCTGGGTTCAATCCCCGGTACCGCAAAAAAAGAAATTAAAACTGAGATCATTTCAAAATAGTCAATAGATGAATGGATAAAGAAAATGTGGTATATACACACAATTGAATTCTACTCAGCCATACAGAAGAACGAAATTATGTCATTTGCGGGAAAATGGATGGAAACTAGAGAATATTATGTAAAATGAGAAAGTCAAGGGTTGTATGTTCTCTCTCATAGGTGGAAGCTAGAGAGAAAATAGGAAACAAAAGGGATTTCAGATAAATGAGGAGAGAGACAGTAGAGCAGTGTAAGGAGAGTGGGGGAGAGAGGTGGGAAGGGAAAAAAGGAGGCTTGATGAAGGAGACACCAGATAATGCTATGTCCATATGTGAAGGCATCACTACCAACCTCACTACATGGACGTGGATGGGGGTAAATGGGGTGAGAGCTGAAGGGAAATACACTAAGGGTTGTGTGTAAGTGTGTTTGTGTCACTTTGAACCTCATTATGATGTGCTCATAAAATTATATTTGCTAATTACAATGTGCTAATAAAAGTATATTAAAATATTTGATTTTAAAAGAATATTAATAATATCATACATATTGTTATGTGTTCATAAAAACTATATCTTTAAAACAAAAATAGTGAGGATAATGGCATGATTTTATATTTTTTCAGTGCAGTTTTTGCATTGTGATATCATAATATAGCAGTGTACACCAGTGAATGAAAAAGGAAATCATGTCTTAGCATTATTATTGGATATAGTTTTGAGCTTCAGGACTCCCTGAAAAGAGACAGAAGACACCCAGGGTCCCCCTAACCATATATTGAGAAAAAGTGCTTTAAAGAAAGGGCTCTACAAGTGACTTGATTCTCTGGAGTAAAATTTCACAGATTGAGTAAATGTCATGTTTTTGAACACTAGTGGTTACTTCCAAGTTCTTATTTCAGTGTGCATCCAGTGAGGTATTAGACAACTGGTTTGACTATGTAATATTGTTTATTGCGAAAAGAAAGCATGCAGTTTTCTACCCCTCAGGACAAGAAAAATCTAGAGTAAGTAACCTTTAACTCTAACCAGATTCTATCCCATGTTTGCAAGTTATCTTTGACCTGGTTTATATTGCTGATATGCACAGAACAAGCTTTGAAAACATGAAGATTAAAACTAACTGGAAGAATGTCAGATTTTCATTTACCTATTTTCTAGGAAACACTCTCATAGTCACAATAAGTGTGAAAAAAAGAAAGAAAAAACTTTCCATACAGTATGTTGTTTAGATATTAGCCTAAAAGTGTTTTGAATATCATACCTAGACCTTAAAATGTGATGGTACAAAGTTAAATAGACCAAAAAAATTAACTAGCAATTACATTGTTCCAGGAAATTGCATTAAAAAAAAACATTTTGATATCTTACCTACCATACTCAAGATGAATTTGCTCACTTGTCAACATTTTTTCAATTTAAATTGAGTATCATTTTTCTATGAGATTAGAAAGGCATCCTTTATTTTTCTAAACTCTACATATAGAAAAATTATTAAAATATATTCTTAATTTGCAAGAAAAGGGACACATGAATTCTCTACAGATGAAGACATCTGACCAACATGTTGACAATAAATTCAGCCATGTATCATTGTGTCTCAATAGTCTTTGTGCTCAAAGCTCCTAAAATAGGATTTTTAGTGTACCAGCAATAATAATGGTAATGATACTTATTTAGTGTTTACTATGTGCCACTTTTGACACTTTTCTAAACATTCTACACATTTACCAACATACCTTTAAGTCCTTTGTGACAGGTGTTATTAACTTCATTTTAAAGATACATTAACTAAATTATAGACAACTTAATTAAATTATCCAAAGTCACAATGATCTTTGGAGTCAGATTTTTATTCCAGAAAGCCTCTAGTACAAAAACTAGTGCTGTCTACCATCATACCACATTCCATACTCCACAAACACTTGCAAGACTCAGTAAATGAGATTAGATCATGCAATTTTCTTAAAGCTTTAAGGTAAGTTTCTTTTCTTTGTGTAATTTATAAAATACATGATATATTGATCAAATTATGTTATGAGTATGTACTAATAAGTCACAATGAATCCCACTAGTATGTATAATCATAATGCGCCAATAGAAATTAAAAGAAAATGGTTAATTCATTAACAGAACAACAATTAGATTTGGCTAACATTAAGAAAAAAATGAAATTCTTAAGGCAGCTAAACAGTGACTACTTGAAGGAATTAAAAACTAAAGAATAGTACTATGTCTCTAGCCACACTAATTAACTACACATTTATGATACAATTTTATCCATAATTTCGTTGTGAATTCCCCTCAACTTTCCTCTCACAGCCTTTCTTGCTCAATAAATAGGCTGTAATCAAAGGATGCTCTTAATCATGTGGGTATTGCTAATTAAGTTGATCAGTATCCTAATAGAATTATCTATTTGTATACCCATTTAAGTCAAGCAGTATTGCTTTCATAGAATTCTCAACAAAACTGTGTCTTCACTGGTCACTAGACACCTCCACCTGAATTTCCCATTGGAAGCTTTCTTTTTCAAATTTCCACAGCTGAACTAATCATTCTGCTCACCAACCTGTTCCTCCTTCTCTACGCCAATCTCTTAAGAACAGTGCCAACTGCAAAAGAGATGGCCCTGCCAGGAACTTGAGAGTCTTCTGAGATGTGTTTCTATCACTTTACTTTCCCAATCCAGTCAGCTGCCAAGTCTACAATTCTACCTGTTAAACAGCCATAAATACATCAACCCTGCTTCATCCCCTCTGCCTTGATCGTAGCTCCAGCCTCCATCATTTTCCCTTGTGTTACTTGAGCAGCGCCTTAGCTGCTCTCTGTTTCTTCGGGCTGGCTTCCCTCCAACACCTCTCCAGACTGAGGCTGTCTATCACCAGGGATCATCTTTCCAAATTATGAATCAGATCATGTCCTGCCCTGTTTAAAATTCTTCAGTGGCTTTCCGGTTTCATAGGATAAAATTAAAACTGCTTAACATGATGTACAATGCCACATGCAGCCTGCTCCAGCCCACCTTGCTCTTTCAATTTTAACCAACTTCCTCTCCTCCCTGAGACATTTAAAATCTTATCTAGCCATGCGGCAGCTTTTAGAAAGTGCAGTGTATATCCCACACACTTTCTGTATGCCTAAAATTTTGTCACCCCTATTTTTTTTGCCACTGTCATTCATTTTTTTTGCATTATGCCTCCTCCAGAAGTTTTCTCTAATCTTCTATTCCACTGCCCTTGTTCTTTCTCCAAGCTGGTGCTCTACCATCCAGGCACCATGCACCCCAGGGCAGGCAGGGTTTACCTGGACATAGGGCTTGCTGCTCTGTTTACTTGTCTATTTTTTCCATTTAATAGAAGAGATGATAATATATCCATCACTCCCTCCTCAGTGCCCAGCATAGTGCCTAACAAATAGGAGCTGTTCAATAGTTATATGTTTAATGAGAGTCGACATTATAAAGAAGAGTAAATTGACATTGACTTCCTCCCCTTCCCTATACTTCAAAAAAGAAAAATAAACCTTTATATTGTGAAGGTAATAATATGCTTTCACAGATTCAATTGGTGAGTATATTTAAATTTTTAAGTGGATTAAAATGATAGCTATTTGAATAAAAAGTAAATCAAGTTATGAGTTTATGTGATAATATAATATGAAATGTATACGTGGTCTCTGGCTCTTGGCACACAGCTCCTAAAATTAGAATCTCTAGAGTGATGATGTCCTTTTGTGTGTTAATGAATGACCGGTGTCTGGAGGACCCTGGATAGCTTCAAGATGGGGGATGTGCACTAGAAAGATCAAAGCATGAACAAAGGATTGGACCTTTCAGTCTTATCCCACAATCTCCTGCCAGGAGAGAGGGGCTAAAGAATGAGTTAATCACCAAATGCCTAAAATTTAATTAGCTTCACCTATATGTAGAAACCTACACTAAAAACCCTTAAGTTCAGAGAGCTCTGGGTTGGTGAACATATCGAGGTGCTGGGAGGGCAGTGTGCCCAGAAAGGACATGTGCTCCATGCATCCCCTTTCCCATATCTCACCCTACACACCTCGGCCATCTTGGCTCTTCCGAGTCAGATCTTTTGTAAGATCTGAGTGATAGTTACTAAAGTACTTTCCTGAGTTTTATGAGCCACTGCATGAAATTATTGTGTGTCAGTCAGAAGGCATGGGAACCCCAAGTTCATAGCCGATTAGTCAGATGTGTGGGTTGCCTGTACTTAATACTGCCTCAAGTTGGGGCAGTCTTATGGGATTGAGTCCTTAATTTGTGGGGTTTATATTAACTCTAGGTGCTTTGTGTCAGAATTGAATTGAATTGTAGGATACCCAAAGTTGAAGAACTGGTTGTTGTGAAGAAAAATCACACACATTTAGTGTCATAAGTATTGTGAATAAAAGCAGCTCAGTTTAATATTGGAAAAATTAAAAATATTACTCTTAAACAGTGGATCAACAATAAGCTGGAAAACAATAAAGTGGAATCTAATTTCCAAGTTTACATGAAATCATTGGAATTGCTTATTTTAATGCAGTAACTTGCCTCCCTTACCATCTTCAAAGAACTCGTTCTTCAATTAATCTTGAAATAAGTCTTTGGAATGGTTTAAAATGTTTAAAACAGCATTTATTCACACATTTTAAAATCTGGCTTTAATGACTAGAACGTTCTTGGAAAATCTCAACTCCTCTGTACAGTACGGCACAGGGGCTTAGATCCCTGGGTGCTAGAGTCATCCTTGTGTGGTTTTAAGTTTTAGTTCTCTGTCACTTACTCACTGTGTAATTAGAGGAAATTACTTAACCTCATTGAACCTCAGTTTCTTCAGCTGTAAAACAAGGTCAACCATGGTCTCTGCTTCATAAGTTGTTGTGAGACTGATGTAAAATAAAGCATCAATAGACCTCAGTGCACTGCCAGACAGGATACGGCTCTATACGTGATCCCATTTGTTGTTATTATTTTTATTCTAACTTTAGCATTGTATTTAAAATTGACACTCCTTCAGAACACAGCTCAACGAGTTGTACTTTATTCATAACCCACATGTGGCTGGCAGCCCTCCTGAGCTCCAGCATTATCAGCCATGCCTTGAGAGGCATGGAAGTATTTTAGAGCATCTGGCTCTTCAAAACCAGCTGGTCTGCCTCATAAACCCTACCTCCCGTTGTCCAAATTTCCAAAGTCAGCATGACACTGATAGGGAATTCAAGGAGAAGACAGTGCTGGCAATGAATAAGCAATAGCTCATGATTCTACAGGGTCACAAGTCATTGTCTTTCTCAAGATGGTAAACTCTTGATTTAACAGAAACTGCTTTTGCCTAAATTATTCTATGAAGATTTCCAGAGATGAGTTCTGTACTTAATACTGATATAAGAGCATATGGTTAGCAGTGCCTGCACAAGGAATAAGTTGACTTATTTTGAGGATAAGGACATGCAAATAGTCTGGCTAAAGGCCAGAATGGAATAATGATGAGGACTGCCAGCCAGACACATTGCAACGAGAAATGTGCATGACTCTTGGTTCTTTGGTATCAGAGCCAAAGACAAGGACTAAACGAATATTGGATAAAGAAGATATGCTGTTATTTCATAACTCTTGGCAGCTCTTTTATGGTCCATATCACATTTTTCTTCTATTAAACTATTTGTTTAATTGTTTTATCCCCTCTACTTCAGTGCGAGCTCCATGAAAGCAGGTCTCATATCCAGTGTTGCTGCATAAGTGGGGATGAACAAAAAGAATTTGCTGAAGGTGACAAGTGAATCAATTACTAATATAATGCACTAATTGAATCCCATCTTTAACATAGAATGTTAAGATCTTACATGTGTATTAGATACTAGACATTGAGCAAAGTAAATATGAAAATCAGCTGGATAATCACGATAGGTGAAACCATTTCAATAATAAAAGAAGATTGTCACAATTCATATTTCTTATTTAAGGGGGAACACAAAAAGTAATTTTCTGGGATAATTATTACTAATCTTCAGTATTTCTTCAGAGAAGGGGAAAATAATCTCTAAAATGCATTTGTAAGCAGTAGTGTTTCTAAGATAGAATTCAAGATACTGGAGAGGATAAACTAAGGTCAGAATGAGATAAAATACTGAATAAAATAGTAAAGATAGAAACTTATTCACAGATAACTCACTGCAGGCAGAGGATCCTATGTGAAGCACCAGATGGATCAAATACCTTATGTCATTTTTTTCTTTTTGTTTTGTTTTGTTTTGTTTTTGTAGCATCGATTGACTAGGTGTCTCTAGAGAAGAAATGGAAAAGGAGCAAAATGTGTGAAAGAATGTAATAAGGTCTAAAAAATCCCTGAAGACTAACTGGGTTTATAATCTAAATTAGATTAGAAAGGTCTACACTCAATGGAGGATTCAATTAGGTAAGATCAATTATAACAACTGTACATTTTCAACAAGTTAAAAAGGAGAGGCAGAGTGTATTACATCTAACTAAAATTAATTTATATTTCATGACATGATTCCCGAGGATAGTAAAAATCTGACAATAGTAAAGAATTAATTTGGTATTTCACACATACTGTTTTTATGAATGTACCTAAGTTCCTAATAGACGTTTATCCATATAGAAATATGGAGCTAAATTATAAGTAATTCGTTCAGCTCAAGACAGTTAGATAGGGAGCTGGTCAATTGTTTTGCTTGGCTAATCACCTTTTTATGCTTTACTGAAAGGAATTAATGGGAATTACATTCTTTTCATAGGCAGAAAATTGTCTTTCACTTTATTTCTTATTCTCTATATAAGTGATATTCTCTATAAATAGTTGGAGGCTTTGGCTGTGCTTAGAATAACCTAGAATGCATGTTCAGTCACATGTGAATAATCCCTCAAATTGATCTCTAGTCCCAATGGGATTTTAATGAGCTATCCAATATTTACACCAATTTGTCAGGAAATACTACATCTTCTGAGAATGAGAAAGAAAAACAAAGAGAGAGAAAAAGGAAGTAAGGGAGAAAATAAAGAAGGAAGATGGAAGGAGGACATAAGGGAGAAAGGAGGAGGAGAGACCTGAAATAAGGCTACTAATTTAATCTTTTGCAACAGATTTTTTAATTGCTTATGTGTCTTTATGGAAGAAAATCGAAAGTAACATTAGACTAACTGAGACTAATTGAGAGAAAAATAGATAAATTTTTAAATTTTTTTTTTTTTTTTTGCGGTACCGGGGATTGAACACAGGGGCGTTCTACCTTCGCGCTACACCCCGGCCCTATTTTTTTTTATACTTTATTTTGAAACCGGGTCTTATGAAGTTGTGGAGTCTCACTAAGTAGAGAGAGAGAGAGAGAGAGGAGAGAGAGAGAGAGAGAGAGAGAAAGACAGGAAGAGAGAGAGAGAGACAGAGCTGAGGCTGGCCGCGAACCCGGATCCTCCGGTCTCCGCCTCCCAAAGTACTGGGATTACAAGCGTGCGCCACCACGACCAGCCAAATTTTTAAAATTTTATACAATTTTTGGGTAAAAAAAAAACAGTCACAGAGAATTTACTATTCAAAGAGCCATCTATCAATAGTTTGTGAATGAAGTTTTAGTAACAGAGATGCCAATTGAACATCAGACTCAGACTCAGACTCAGTCATCAATATATATATATATATATATATATAGGTAAGGCCTAAGAAATGTAAATGTTGTCCAGGACAAAAATATAGTGAAGAAGACATCATTATAGACTGATACTAATATGAAGAATAATGGATGTATGGAGTGAGGTGTGTGACCTCTACCTTATCACTCAGCGAATGGGACACTGGCAATAATTATGTTGAATGTCCACTGGCTTCAGGGACTGGCCTGGGGAAGGGTCATAAGATTTTGATTTAAAATGCTACTTTATAACCTTTTGTAAGTTATTTATCTTCAGTTCCTTATTTGTCAAAAGGTGTAATAACTTGTATTGAGGGGTCATAATGACAAAATATGTGCCAAGTATCCAGTGAAGACCTTGTAGAAGGAAAGTCATCATTGGTATACAATATTATGATTTTTTGTTTATAGTCACTAATGTTAATACTGTTTTATACTCACTATTGTTAATGTTGTTAATATTGATTGTGTTTCTTCTTCCTCCCTAAAGCAAGACTGAGATCAAAATTGTACAGTGGAACTGAATCTCTGGGCAGAGTTTAAGGAGCCTTTGCCTAAGGCAGAGTGATGGGAGGCAGCTGGCTGCATGTATTTCTATTCTGCAACGACTAACTTGAATTTCTCAGTTGAGGAAACTTTCAGAATTTTGATTTCATATCAAGTATTTGCTTCCATCTGCTTTTGAGAATGCTATTAAAGATGCTTGGCAAGGATGAAAGGTACAGATTATGTGATTGCCACTTCTGAAGAAGAGAGGAAGAAAAAAAGGGACTAAACTGTTTTATTTAGTTAAAATTGTCAAGACTTATGATATAAAGTCTCAGTATTTACTTTCCTATCTTAAAAGATTAATTAAATATTACCTAGTGCATATATTCCCAATGAAACATGGAAGTTTGACATTGAAGTCATGAAGGATGTACTTATACATTCATATTCAGTACATCATTTTGATTTTTTTTACTTTTTTTGACAATCTTTAAAAACTGATAAGTGATGAAGTAGCACCTTTAAATTAGAATCATGGGGTGAAAAATAAGGCAGATATTTAAAATTACTCCTTTTTTTTTTTTGCGGTACCGGGGATTGAACGCAGGGGCGTTCTACCTCCGCGCTACACCTCCGGTCCTATTTTTTACACTTTATTTTGAAACCGGGTCTCATGAAGTTGTGGAGGGCCTCACTAAGGAGAGAGAGAGAGAGAGAGAGAGCTGAGGCTGGCCGCGAACCCCGCCTCCCAAAGTACTGGGATTACAAGCGTGAGCCACCACGCCCGGCAAAATTACTCCTTTTATATCTATACCAGTAAACTGAAGATTTTGCAAAGAACTATGCCCACATACATCTCTCTAAACAAGAAAACAACAGAAACATATCACTAATTTAAAAAAAAAGAACAATGATCTTGAAAATGTAATTAAAATATTTTGTACTGACTACTAAATTAAAGGCAAATGTTACTATGTAAACCAATTTGAAACAAATATATTAATTGAATTAAAACATTATCTATGTACAAATTCTTAGAGATTAAAAAATGGAAAAATCCTAACATTTCCAACATAAAAATTGGACTAGGAAAATGAACAGATAACATGAAAATGAAGAAATGTAAAGCTAAGGGTTTGAGTTCAACCACAGTCAAATAAATCCAAAGTAAAAAACAAGTTATTTTCACCCAATTGACTTTTTTCTTTATCTTTTTTTTTTTAACAGTGAAAAGGGTCTGAGATGTTAGAATTAAGTATACAAAGATGCACACAAATCTACACACCACTAGGAGAGTTTGTGAAGAACTTGAAAGTGGGTCCAAAATCTGCAAAAAGTTCATTAGTTCATTCTATTATCAAGGATTGAGTGAAACAGTTTTCTCTGCTATGTTCTCTATGAATTTTGGAAACTAGTTTGTGCCTGAAATCTTTAAAAATTATTTCTATTATTTCAAAACCAAACAGTACTTTCACCTTCTCAAAAAATAAATATTGTGCACTAATGAACTTTTTCTTTTAATATTAAAATTCTTTTGAGGCATTCTAATCTCCAATGAACACAGACTGCATAAAAAGACATACATGCAATAGGATAACTATAACTTGTAACAATTTACTGCATATTTCAAAAAAAGTAGAAGAGTTCAAAGTTTTCCAACACTTAGAAATGGTGAATGTTTGAAGAGATGGAAATGCTAATTACCCTGACATAATCATTTCACATTATATACATGCATCAAATCATCATACTATACATCATAAATATGTATAAATATTGCGTCAATTAAAAATTTTAAATGACATGCATGTAAGTTTCATTTCTTGTGTATAACATAAATGTTACATGTTACTCAAAATAATATTTGACACATTCTAGTCACTAAAATACTCAAAAATTAAATTCAGATTAAACATTTAATTAATGAAAGAAACACCTAGGTTTTTTTTTAAAACACATACAAAAATTAGTGTGATTTCATGGCAGGGCATATTTTCCATTTCTCCTATAATCACAGAGGTTGTTCCTCTACCTTAGGTTGTACAATAAATATTCAAGGAAGAACCAACACAGAGAGAAGTGGTATGGTTGGGTAGGTATTCCCCAAAGGTGTATGTGTTAAAGACATGGCCCCCAACTTGTGGCACTATTGGAATATGATGGAATCTATAAGAGGTAGGGCGTAGTGTGAGGAAGACCAGTCATAAACAGGTCATGTCCTTGAAGTGGATATTGGGACCCCAGTGCTTCTGTCTCTCAGTTTTGCTTCGTGGCCACCATGAGATGAACAGGTTCCTCTACCACGTGCTCCCACCATGAGGCACTACCTTTCTACAGACCCCAGAGCAAGAAGTCAATAGACCATGGACTGAAACCTCCAAGACTGTGAGCCCTTTCCTCTTTTTAACTTTATTATCTCAGGTATTCATTAGAGTAATGCAAAGTTGACCAATACAGAGGAATGATAAACAACTGTTCCTCATTTGCCACTGAATTTCATATGTGGTTCCATTTATTTGAGTTTTCTAGAGAAAGCAAAATTATAAAGACAAAAAAATCAGATCAGGGTTCTCTGGGGACAAAGGGCCACTGTGAGAATTAGGGGAGATTTTAGAGTGGTGAAGGTATTTTAAACTGAGTTATATATATGGTTGCATAAATTTACTATAATTTTCCACAGACTTAAAATGGGCAATCGTATGTAAAATATACATCAATAAAGCTGTTTGAAAAGTTGAATTTATATTCACTGTATTCATTAACACATTTGATTAGTTCTGTGGCATTTTGTGTTTTATAATTATCAAGATTAAAAAAATCTTTTATATATATTTTGAGATATATTATATATATATTTATTTATTTATATCAAATTGCCTTTGGCTGGTTTAACAATTACTTTTTTTTTTTTTTGCAGTACTAGGGATTGAGCCCACGGGTACTCTACCATTCAGGTACATATCCCCAACACTTTTTATTTATTTATTTTTTTAATTTGACAAAGGGTCTCACTAAGTTGCCAAGGGCCTCAAAATTGTGATCCTCCTGCCTCAGCCTGCCCAGTTGCTGGGATTATAAGCATGCACCACTGTACCTGGCTAACGATTACATTGTGTGTGTGTGTGTGTGTGTGTGTGTGTGTGTGTTATTGAGGATTAAACCAAGGGGCATTCTACCTGTGAGTTACTTCCCCAACCCTATTTTATTTTTTATTTTAAACAGGAAGAGTCTGTTTAAGTTGCAGACGGCCTCACTAATTTGCTGAGGCTGGCCACGAACCCGTGATCCTCTTGTCTCAGCCTCCCAAGTACTGGGATTATATATTTATGTGCTACCATGCCCTGCTAACAATGACATTTTCATTTACTCTCAACTTAAATTATTGCAATCAATAAAAATTTCAAATTTCATTGTATTAACATCTTATCAAAATATACATCTTAAATGCTAAGCCATGCCATAGTCATTTTATGTTGCTATTTCCCTCTCATCTACACATGAGAACATACTCTTCTCATCCTTTGCTAAATTCTCATTGCATTGCAAAATCCAGATTATTAAGTACTCTTAAAAATCACAACTCATTTGGACAACAGTCTATTTTTCTAAAGTCTTGACCAATCTCATAGTTTCTCCACTTTTGTCACGATATCCAACTTTCTTTTCTCTGTCCTGCCATTTCTCATGCTGAAACTGGGGAAAGGCCCAATAGCCCCAGATAATTTAATTCACCACTGTTCTTCTAAAGCCCTTCCCAAAACACCATGTTATTCAGTGAATGTTCATCTTCCTGAATTACATTAACACTTACTAGCCACTCCCTTTGCAGCTAACATATGCTAATCTGCCAGCTTCCTTCCTTCCTTTCTTTCTTTCTTTTTGTATATACCTGCTTTCTCAAATAGAATAAATATCTACTTCATGTTATTCACCTTTTTCATCATTTTTACTATAAAATTTCACCAAATTCTGCTCTAGGAAATGTTCATTTTGTTTTGTTTTTGTGGTGCTGGGGGTTGAATCTTTGAGCAATACCCCCCGCCCTTTTTATTTTATTATTATTTTTTTTATCTTGAAACAGAGTCTTTCTAAGTTGCTGAGGATCTAGCTAAATTGCTGAGACTGGCCTCAAACCAGTAATCCTCCTGTCTCAGCCTCCCAAGTACTGGGATTACAGGTGTGTGCCACCATGCTCAGTTCTAGGAAATGTTCTTTGATAATGTTTATGATTACAGTAATATCTAATGACAGTGATGATGGACAAATACTTTTCTATCTATTGTGTTTTATATTCAACAAAGAAAGGTGCATACATGAACTATAATCAAAAAGTAAAACGTGATTACTTTTAGAATTCTATCTTAGAAGAGGCACAAGAGACAAAATTGAATTTTGACCCTGACCTATCTCATTCAAAGTTGACAGAACTAGAAATAAAGAACAGAGAGAAGACTTAAGATTCTTGGCATTCATTTTGCCTTCAATGCAATGGCTCTGAGAACAAGCCAATAGGCAAGAGCTTGCCAGTAAAGAATAAATTGGAAGGTGGCATTCAATTTCTATGCATAAATATTCTAAGTGTTTAGAAATGAAAATATTTGAAGTCATTTAGCCTGGATAGGTCTTTTCTTCTGATTTGTCATATGCATATAGGGACAACTGTTAAATTTATGCAAAAATATCCCAGTATCTTCAATAGGAGAATCTATTTTTAATTATGTTTCCAATACTTAATGTCACTTGAATGTGAAAAGTAGGAAGAACTGATTTGAAAAAGATAAGATTTTTTAACATTGTAACCAATAAGTGGAGGTTATAGACAGTTTTAATTTTGAGATTAAAGATAGATTAATTAGACCTCAAAATTATAGGCAAATGTCAGTCACTTTCATCTGTATCTCTTTTTTGTATGCAATGCTTTCTGCTATAGGAGACAGTACATGGTGGGAATTGCCAATTTAGTAAATACCAGAGTGGGTTACAACAAAGAGGTCCCCCACACTTTCAAACAAGTGGTCATAAAGTCAAGGTGTCCACAGTTTAGGTGTTCATGTGCAGGTTGTAGCTCCTCCTAAGGCTTCTGATTGGCTCTCCTGTTTTGGTCAAGGAGTCTAGGATGATAGCCTGTAGGGTTGCTTGTGTTGAAGGAAAGGACATCTTTTATTTTTCCAAAGATAGGATTAGCAACCTTTCATCCCCGGAGAGTATATAGCATAACTGATAGGGACCTAAGCAATGGCATCAAAAGCAGACTTTCTTCTGAACAACAAAAGGGTTTTTTTAGGAAACTTTTTAAAATGAAATTCTTTTGTCAAGTATTTTACTAATTAAAAAGTGAATTTGAAAACATTAAGAGAATATGCACATGGTAAAACTTAATTTTGTGAGAAACAACAAAATTAAAAACTGAACCAAACTGAAAATTGCTATTAAAAAAAAAACTTCAAGAAAGTAAACCTAGCCGGGCGTGGTGGCGCACGCTTGTAATCCCAGTACTTTGGGAGACCAGAGGATCCCGGTTCGCGGCCAGCCTCAGCTCGCTCTCTCTCTCTCTCTCTCTCTCTCTCTCTCTGTCTCTACTTAGTGAGGACCTCTGCAACTTCGTGAGAACCGGTTTCAAAATAAAGTATAAAAAATAGGGCCGGGGTGTAGCACGGAGGTAGAACGCCCCTGGGTTCAATCCCCGGTACCGCAAAAAAAAAAAAAAAGTAAACCTACTATGGTCTTAAGGTAACCTGTGTGTCTTTGTTGATATGATTTCCCAGTGAAATTCCTGCATCCCAGGAACTCACTCTATTCCAGACAAAACAGGATAGTTGTTTACCTGGTGACTAGAACAGAATAGCTAACATAGGCTAATCTACAATTTTGAAAATGGCAATGCTACCTTTAGATGCAAGGGATAAGAATCTAGAGGAGGCACACCATTCCAAATGACATATGGCAGAGGACTTCTCGAAGGGTAAATAGAAATTCTCCATCCCTGAGACTCGGGCATGCAATGTTCTTGATTAATGATTGTCTTATTCGCCCAATATGTTCACCAGGTCTGTGGCTCAGGCCAGAAGCCAGCCACTGCTCATTTCCCTCCAGAAAGAGTAAAACACCTGAAAATATAAGCTGGAACACGTCATCTCTCCTGGGATATAACTCAGTCTTAAAATCTCAACTCAAACCTATCACTGGGCCTGCCATACTGCTCAGGAATATCTCTGATATTCCTGATATTTTCAAAGTATTTGTTCAGTCAAGTATTCAGACATGTTTCCACAATAAGACCTAAGTGGTGCATACAATATAACAAAGCAAATGGATGTCTGAAGGAGGTAATTGGTACTTTTGACTATCAATATTTCTATGATCTATGCAAAACTATGAAAATATTCCTCAGAGTATTGGACTGTATAGTGGCAAAATGTGGATCATACTTTAGGCAGTGGTTGGAAGAAGCGGGTTAGTTACTGCATAATTGTCTTACCTAGCAATATGCTCTAATGGGTTACATGAATAGCATTCAATGTGAATATTTCTTGATTTAATCAGTTAGATTTCCCCCTGGTTTATATACTAAAATATATCTGCTGTGACCCTGCTGACTATATATATATATAATCAAGCTAGTTGAAATAACTCTACTTAAATCAATAGTTCATCCAAATGAATTAGGAGAAATGTACAATTTTAAACTACCAAGAAGTATGAAGCAATTACAGTTTATTAAATTAATTAAAGAAGGGCTAGATAAATCTGACAATGTCTGCCTGTATCAAATGAGCAAATATATTCTTGTCAAAACTGCAAAAATTTCAATGGGTTCTCTAGATATTTTAGTAACATTCATATGTTCAAATGCACAGATGTTTAGATTCACTGTGTAGACAAAACATTCTAATGATTGCCTGGATTGATCCAATTTATTCAGCTTTCTTTCAGATGACTAGCACTATGTGGGCAGTCTAAATATTCAACAGTTTCTCTAGTGATGTCTTGAAAACTAGAAAGTTTTTCTGCTTGAAATTTTTCTCAAAAAAACTAATGCTTTAGCCGGGCGTGGTGGCGCACACTTGTAATCCCAGTACTTTGGGAGGCGGAGACCGGAGGATCCGGGTTCGCAGCCAGCCTCAGCTCTCGCTCTCTCTCTCCCTGTCTCTGTCTCTCTCTCTGTCTCTCTGTCTCTCTGTCTCTCTGTCTCTCTCTCTCCTTAGTGAGGCCCTCCGCACCTTCGTGAGACCCGGTTTCAAAATAAAGCATAAAAAATAGGACCGGGGGTGTAGCGCGGAGGTAGAACGCCCCTGCGTTCAATCCCTGGTACCGCAAAAAAAAAAAAAAACTAATGCTTTCAGACCTTGGGATCTTCATATGCCCACATCGTGTGTGTGTGTGTTCTCTCTCACTCACTCTCTCTCTGAGAAATGAATAAGGTTGATGCAGACCACTCAGTTATCCCAAGCTGTCAATATAGAGAAGTAAGTAGATCTTGGCATGACTTGATTTGAAACACTATAAGAGTAAGATCATAGGTTTCATATGCATTTTTTAACTGCTTGAAGGAAAATACCCTTTTCATCTACATTGAGCACTGTAAATGTAACCTCCTTATATTTGTTCCTTATTTTAGCACTAATAGCACGAATATTCATTGTAAAAACCCTTCAAATAAGTGCAGTGCCAAGAGGAAGTTGCTCCTGACTCTTGGACAGAGAGCAGGACTCTCCAGCGCACATGGATTCCAGGTGGTCATCAGAGTTGCACATCATGACTCGGTGTGCCATGTGCTAGTTATAAAAAAATAATTTTTTTTTTTTGCGGTACTGGGGATTGAACCCAGGCGCTACACCCCCGGCCCTATTTTTTTATACTTTATTTTGAAACCGGGTCTCACGAAGTTGCGGAAGGCCTCACTAGGTAGAGAGAGAGAGAGAGAGAGAGAGAGAGCTGAGGCTGGCCGCGAACCCAGATCCTCTGGTTTCCGCCTCCCAAAGTACTGGGATTACAAGCGTGCGCCACCATGCCCGACTTAAAAAAAGAATTTTAAGAACTAGTATTCTCTGGATATTTCAAAATATTCAATGGCGTGATCTCAAATGCCAAAAAAAGCAAAAACAACAACAAAAACAAATCAGAATATTCTATTTTGCACAGATTTATAAACAGATTCTTACATTTCTTAGCATAAAATGTAGTTTTATTTCAAAGTGGCGAAAATATATCAGGATATATGAAATCTGAAGATTGTTTATCATGATAATCATATTGTAACTATCCGTGCTATGTAGACAGAGGATCTTTCTTCCATGAAGAGTTACCTATCAAAATGTTTCTTATGGAAGGAGTGTGGGTTTTAGAATTAGGTAAGTGACAGGGATTATAAATTTATAGTTTGTTCTACTTCATTTAGCCAGTTTCTGTCTGTCTTCCCAACTAACTTTGCTATCATTCTTCATAAAATCACTTCTTCTAATGAGTTCTTTGGAAATTAGAAATCTTCCTCCTTATTTCCTTCACACAAATTTTGGGAACAAATGAACCATTTCTCTACTTTAACCCAACTTCTTTCATCTTCCACCTATCTGATGTTGCTTACATTGTCTAGCTGGAAAGGCAAGACTTTCTGCCAGAAAATGTAATCACATTACTTTGGAGAAAGAAAGAAAACATCATTTATTGAAAAAACTTCCAAATTCTGGCTAGTGTCTAAGAACATATTATCTTTGAATCACAAAATATTTACTAGTTAAGAAAGAAAAATTCATGAACTTGTTAAAGGTCACATAGTAAGTGTCAGGGCTGTTAGGCAATCTGAAATCTATCTTATTTCAAGATCTTTGCTCTTTTTATTGCACCTCACTAATCTTCCTGAGAAGTAAAAGTAACGAACTTAAAATACTAAAATTGTGTAAAAACTTTGGACCATGATGGAAGATTCTTGAAATTCTTACCCAACTTAAATGTTTTATAACTCTATTAAATAAGAAACTGGTTCCCACCCTTGGTCTCTTATTAGTAAATTATGTGACCCTGAACAAGTCATTTCACCTTTCTCAAACTTAGCTATACATCTATAAAATAAAAATAAATTAAAGAGAACGCTTCAAACATAGAATTTCCATGATTATATATGAGACGATACTATTTCATTCTTATTCTAACACTAATCCCAAAGTAGGATTTTCATGAAAACCTGTTGATTACAGCATTTTAATGGTTTTATCTTTTAAAATGCAAAGGATTCTGTCAACATTTGTTGTTTCAGAGACCTGCTACATGATTCAAAGGAATATAAAATTAAGTCACTTGCCAGGTGTGGTGGTGCACGCTTGTAATCCCAGTACTTGGGAGGTTGAGACAGGAGGATCATAGGTTTAAGGAGAGCCTCAGCAAGTAGTGAGACTCTCATCAACCTACCTAGACTGTTTCGAAATAAAAATAAAATAGGGCTGGGTGTATAACTAGTAGGTAGAATTTCCCCAGGTTCAATCCCCTGTACCACACAAAGTTAATAGATAAATAAATAAATAAATACTAAGTCTCTCAAACAAATTACAATTTGGGAATATATGATAAATATTGAAGACCTCAGAGACAATTAATGATCAAAATATTAAGAGAGTAATCACATATCAGCAAATGATAATAGATACTTATATGAAAATCAGCATTCTGAAATAACAATTGCCGTATCTAATTTGCATGATTTTATAAAGGCACTAGCCGGACGTGGTGGCGCAAGCTTGTAATCCCAGTACTTTGGGAGGCGGAGACCGGAGGATCCGGGTTCGCGACCAGCCTCAGCTCTCTCTCTCTCTCTCTCTCTCTCCCTGTCTCTCTCTCTCTACTTAGTGAGGCCGTCCGCAACTTCGTGAGACCCGGTTTCAAAATAAAGTATAAAAAATAGGGCCAGGGGTGTGGCGCGGAGGTAGAACGCCTCTGCATTCAATCTCCAGTACCGCAAAAAAAAGGGCATGATTTTTATGTAATATACCCCTACAAAATAATTTGTAATTAAATAATTTGCAAAACTTCATGTGTTAAACTCACAAATTAAACACTAAAACATATCATGAAGTAAATTTAGCAATTATATTTTTCTCTACCCATCTCTTAGAAGCAAACAGAAGATGCTATTGACAATGACTGATACACTAAGAAGAGAATGACAGTTGTGACTTGCCAAAAACCAAACAACAAAGCAACTTCTGAAGTTTTCAGTTACTGTGTTATTTCTTTTAGTAATCAACATTTATGTTTTGAATTTAATTCCTGAAATTAAATTTAATGAAAATTATGTAACCTCTCCTGATATAAAATACTTATTATAAAATTTGTTAAATGAAATAGAGAAAATGGCAAAAGGAAAGAATATATAAGTAAATGAAAGTTATTTGGTTGGGTGGAGGATTTGTGACTACTCCATATATTATTAATAGATAAATAAATTGATATATGTATTTCTGGGATGAAATGTGCAATAAAAGTAAGGATAAATCAATGTTTTCTGGCTGAATTTTCTTAAAAAGACAAACCAAATGGAAACGTATGTGGAATGGTTTTTGTTTACCCTACAATTCTGAGCTTGGTGAGAATCCTATTTTTAGAAAAACATGAGCCTTTTAATTATAGTAGAGAATAAGAGAATTTAAGTCAAGTAAGAAAAAAGGATTAAGCACATTTTGAAACACTTCAGACAAAATAACCTAAAATATATAGTTTCCATATTGGCAAATCTTTAACATGCATAACTAAAAATTAAAGAAATACGGGATATTATACTTGTTGAAAAAGCATTTAGCACAGTATTGACAATTCTAGTCATGCTGTAAAACATTTAATTCACAATTAGTGAATGAAAAATGTGTTCTTTTCAAATAAGACACATTTTCCTTTTTATGGCCCATTGGAAAGGAAGCAAAAGCATAATAAATAACTAAGCACCTTAGGGATGAAGCTGATGACTGAAGAAAGCCAAAATTTGAGAGCCAGATGTGTTCCCATCCTTCTTTAAAATACAGTCATAATGGAATAAAGAGGCATCTCTAGATCTGACTTTGACTAATTACGCAGGTGCTAATTTAAGTCATCCAAACAGTATCATATCCAAGTTTAAGGATGGGCAGAGAATCTAAGTATTCTTCATTTCTCACTATCATTATCATCAGCCTCAAAACCACCACCAAATTCAACATTATTTTTGTCACCATCTTCCTCATCAGTATCATTTTACGTCTAAAACTCTTAGAACTCAAGGAATGTGGTGTTCGGAGGAAGAGTAAGTTCATCTAAAGCACGAAGCAGAAACATAATGTTGAAATACAACTTTAAGCAAGACAGCATATGCTATTTATGGCTGGGAGATGGCAGCATCATGGAGCATGCAGTAATCTAAGCGGCCGTGATTCAGCGGCAACAAAGACAGAGTACAGCTTCCAAAGTGAATAGACAGAAATACGAACAGCAGTTGCCCCTGCAAACCACAGCCACAGCTGCTACCCAGAAGACATACTACAAGGGAGCTCTCAATGCAAACTCTTTGATGCTAAATCACAGAGATAGAAGCCAAGCTCTCTTCATGTTTTGAATGAAATCCTGTTAAATTCAGCCCTGTGTTCAAGACTAGTGATTGTAATCTTATCATCAAAATATAAATCCAATTATTTTCAATATGAGTAAATACATATGATAGTATCCCAGGTTATTATAATATTTTGAAACACTACAACTATATTACAGGTTTGTAAGTTGTAGATAATTAGAATGCATATCCTTATTTATGTGGCAGATGCCAAGAGAAATCCACTCCACATGGTCTAATAAAGATAATTTTGTCAAATTCAGCATATACATCCTCATGTTCTAATATGTCTTATTCAGTTATTTTGCTGACACTGTTTCATTCATTGCTTATTGAGAAAAGGACAATAATACTGGATTGGTAGTAGATACTATTATAGGAACCACCCATATAATTTTACACAAGACAATATTCCCATTGTAATGGAAATGACATTCTAGAGGTCAAGAATGGCAGTAAATTAACAGGTCAATAAATAAATAAGGTTATAATTTTTCATTTTCCATGAATGATAGAAAAACAGCAGTATAGTGAAATGAAGACAAATGCTCTGTATGTATACTGATCAAAAAGGACATTTATGGCTGGGCATGGTGGTGCAAGCTTGTAATATCAATACTTGGGAGGCTGAGACTGGAGGATCCAGGTTTGCAGCCAGCCTCAGCTACTTAGTGAGGCTCTCTGCAACTTAGTGTGACCCTGTTTCCAAATAAAGAATAAAAAATAGGGCTGGGGGAGTAGCCCAGAGGTAGAATGCCCCTGGGTTCAATCCCTGGTACCAGAAAAAAAGGGGACATTTATGAAGAGGTAATAATGAGAGAAAACCCGAAGTATGGAATGGAAGGCAGTCATGTAGAGCTGTGGGAACAACATTATAGGCACATGGAAGAACAAATAAATCTAAATGCATGGAAGTAGAAAAGATCTTCCTTTGTGCTTTCTAGGATATATGAGTCGGCTAACTCTAGAGCACTGGGAGGGAAGGAAGACTAAATGAAGTTAGAGAGGTAGGTTAGGGATCCATTCAGGACCTTGAAAACCAGGGCAACATATTGTACATCATATTAAGTTTAGTAGGAAGCCAGGAAAGGTATTTAAGGAGGGGAACAATATGATCTAATTCATATTTTAAAAAAAGATTCTGAATTCTGACCAAATAATGAAAGTCAGGTTAGGTCAGGGGAGAGATAATATTATTGAAATAGGAAGATTGGTTAGAATGGCTTTGAAGTTTAGGCAGAAATGTGATGTTGCCATAGACTTGGTAAAAGATATTTTGAAGGTAGAAAATACACAATTTTGTTTGATGCAAATGGTAATTAAAAGGGGCTCAACATAATAATTTCCTGGCTATTGTTTTGTACTACTCTCTGGATGAATAATGGGGGAAAAATCAGTTCAGGGGGACTTGAAATATTTGAGATACCTCTGAGACCATCAAGAAAATCCAGTTGTAAATACACAAGTAAAATTTAAAAAGAAAGAAAGAAAGAAGAGTTCCTGGTTAGCACAATAAAATAAAAAAGCTGTGAACTTAAAACCTTGGATAATTGGGTTCAGAACCAGACACCAAAGGTAGTGGGAAACCCCCTGGGTAAGTAGACAAACCAAGAAACAGTATAGCTTGAGATGATAAGGATATAATGATGGTAAGTCACACCCTAAAGGATTTCGGCCTGCAGAGAATGGGTAGAGGAAAGATGGAAGGATACAAACGCCATCAGCCAGCATAGTGAGAAGGATGGCATTGCACCGCGGAAGCACTTTAAGGAGGAAGCAAACACCTGTGGTGAAACCTGCTGGAAAATCTATGAAAATACAAACAGGAAACACAGGAAAATGCAGAATGCATTGTGGACCCTAATGAAAGAAGTGTCCATTTGTCCTTGGAGACAGAATTCAGTCTGGTGGATATAGAGGATGCCTCAGGGGGGAATAAAGGACAAATATAGAATATGCAAGGAAGAGAGATAGATAAGTAGACAAGAGACAGATAACCCCAGGAGAAATTCAAACTACTTTGAATGAGGTTGGGGATGGGGGTCAAGAATGCAATCTTAGTAGTTCTCTTAGCTTTTTCAAAATTTTGCTTGCTCTTTTATGCCTACCTTTTGCCCTCTGTAGATTTGTTTTCTCATTTGTTCTGTGTCCTTTTTAGCTTGTGTACTTTTCTAAATTGAAACTTCATTTTCAGTGAATTCATTCTTAGTGATAGAAAGAAGCATATAGAAATATATAAGAAACGTACTTGTGAGTATGTAGGCATGATATTATGTGTGTATTGACATTATCTTCCTCTACTTGCAATCTTTCAATGATTTCTGGTTGCCCTCACGATGTGGTATCTTCAAACACCATACCTTTGCATAAAAAGGATTTTGTGTCTCATAGTTATAACTTTTTTCACTCTAATTCTTTACATGATACAGAAACTAACAAGAGTACTGCTATCACATTTTATCCTATCATCTTCATATAAACACTTTAATTTTTAAAAATTTCACATGATAGTCTTATCTATGCCTGTAAGATATGTTTAAATACAATAATATTTTTTTTTCCATTAAGTCTTCAACCATGGATATTTCCTGTGCCACTGACCGTTCTTCTAAATGCTATATCTACTGTTTGGCTAGTGTTAACTCTCATACAATTATAATTATATATTTCACAATACAACAATTTAGGGGCATATATAATATGGCTTCTAACTATTCAGCTTTGTAAGTAATGATGTGATTTATGTCCTTTCACATAAAAGTTTTAATTCATCTCTGATTATCTCCTAGAACTTTAATGCTTTGGCCAAAAGATGAGGATCTGAAATACATTGACAAATTGCAATTTGAAGATATTATATTAAATAATCCTCCCATCAGAAGTGTATGAATTGTCCACGTCAGTATACCATTATCTTCTCATATTAGTATTATTTTAAGCCGGGTGTGGTGGCGCACGCTCGTAATCCCAGTACTTGGGAGGCGGAGACCGGAGGATCCGGGTTCACGGCCAGCCTCAGCTACTTAGTGAGGCCCTCCGCAACTTCGTGAGACCTGGTTTCAAAATAAAGGATAAAAAATAGGGCCGGGGGTATAGCTCGGAAGTAAAATATCCCTGGGTTCAATCCCCGGTACCGCAAAAAAAAAAAAAATATATATATATTATTTAAAAACTTGTTATTAATTTATATGGAAAAACTGGCATATACTACCTATACACCTATATCTGTTTTCCTGACTGAAGAATACATAAAGAATATATGTATGATTACATATGCCTGAATTAAAGCACTCAATAAATGTATGCTTTTTGACTGAATCAAGTACTGGTTTTCAGATTTCCAGGTCTATATGTCTATTTTATCATATACCATCATTTAATGAACCCTAGAAATCTTAAATTTAACATTTCATAAATTAAACTTCTCTAACGTGATTAGATCCACAGACACCCAGAATCATCTGAGTTTGAAATTTCATGGTCATTTTTTCGTTTTCTCAAGCACTGTATTCAATAAGCAACAAATTGCACAGATTGTTCCTTTTCTCCTTTTTAGTATACTTTTATGGGTGCATCATAATGAGTTTCAGAGTGATAGGAACCTACATGCACACAGCACTCATGTATTTCCCTCTTGATCCCACTGTACTCCCACCCCTTCCCTTTACTTGTTATTGAGATTGGTATTGATAGCTGGGTGTGGTGGCGCATGCTTGTAATCCCAGTACTTGGGAGGCTGAGACAGGAGGATCACAGGTTTGCTGCCATCCTCAGCCTCTTAGTGAGGCCTTTCACAACTTAGTGAGACCCTGTTTCAAAATAAAAAATAAAACAGGACTGAGGTGTAGCCCAGAGGCAGAATACCCCTGGGTTCAATATCCAGAGCCACATACACACAAAAGAGATTGGTATGGGGAAGAGGAGGAGGAGGGAGCTGGGGAAGCTTGTGCAGGTATATCCCTATCACTTGAAATACATTATGATGTGAGACTATAATGCACCAATAAAAGTATATAAAAACAAATTATTCTTTTAAAGTATTTATCCATTATGTCTCTTCTTAAGTACTTTTAGAACCTTCATTCTGGTTTTCATTGGATTATGCTTAAAATGCAGTGACCCTTAAATGGGCAGTCCACTGTAGTCTTCTTCTAAGCTACCTCACTGGCTGTATCAGGGTTTCTTAAAAGCAGCGCTGTTGGCATTTCAGAGCAGATCGTGCTTCATCCTGGGGGCTGCCCTGTGCATGGTAGGATGCCTGGCAGCATCCTGGCCTCTACATACTGGATATCAGTAGCATATCCCCCAGTGACAACTAAGACTGTCCCTATACATTATCAAATGACCTCTGGGAGGCAAATCTGCTCCCATGTCCTTACATTTTTTTGAGAACCACTAATGAACACTATGGCTTAAAATACTCTGAGGCCTCATCATTCTTTGGAGGGTAAAGTCCAAATTTCTTGTCATGACATTCGGGTTCCTTGAAATCTGATATCATTCTACCTTTTCCAGTTTCATTCTTTGCTTGCTCACTCTATAGCTCTCCTATCTTTCCCTCCAAATTAAATAAAACCTCTTGCTATTTTTGGAGTATACCATGTATTGTATTTTTTAATTCACTTCTTTGCCCTAAAAGTCCCTCCTTCTCTTATTTACATGGAAAACTACCCATTCTTCAAGATTCATCTCCTAGGTCTGTGATTCATCTCGTCATTTCTATGATTCCTTTCCTGATTCCCATGTGCTTCTGTAGGTCTTTTCTAACACTCAGTACTTTATTCTATATCACTTATGTGTTGATTTCTACTTTAGAGTGGAGTAGCTTCCCATTGATCTTTGTATGCCCACTTTTGAGCACAGTGATCAGTTTACAGTGAGCCTTCAATAAATGAATGGTTAATGAACTCAAGTATAGTATTGATTATTTTAGGTATGCACACATTCATACTTCAGTACAGCTAAATCATAATGTTTAGTTATTTAAGCCAGTGGCTCCAAGTGAATATAGCTCACTCTAAATATTAATACAATATTCTTTGTAGACTCAAAATTATTTCTAAATATATTTTGTTTATTTAAATAAAAATTTATATAATGTTTATAAATAAAAATTATTTCTAAATATATATATATATATTTCAGGTACAGTCCTTATATGGAATCTAATCATATATAAATTTTTATTTAAAATTAAATTAAAATTATATATAATGAAAATATAAAAGTCTCATTAAAATAAAGCATACATGGTATACATAAAAATCACCTTATATATACATATACATATATATATGTAATATGCAATTATCAATAATCCTTTACTCTGGCCATCATGCCTCTGAATTTCCCCCTACAGATCTTAGATAATCAAAAGTTAGGTAAAATTTTATTTTTGATTAAGTACATGTAAGCTGAGCACTTAGCTAGCTTATTTCCTTATATTTAACTGCAAGAGACAATTTAAGAGGAAAGTAGGAAATGGATATAGCCCTAGAAGCCCTGAAATATATTCCTACTGACTATTCACAAAGAGCAGACAGGATAATGATGAAGTGCCTCTAAAGCTTATTGATGGGCTTCCTTGAAAAGCAGAGGAGATTGTTAGGAGCAGTGGGTTGGAGAAACACATATTAACTATGGTTTCGTGGGAAAAGCCATCAGCCATTATCTGAGTTTGTGCAGAGGTCAACGTTGTAACACAGGTGAGGTCATCCTTGAAGCTTTTTTTTTTCTCACATACCATTATCTATTAGTGTACAAGTTTTAAAGCAGCAGTTTAAAATACTCAATAAATATTAATAATTTATTAAATTGCCCACATTAGAGAGGTGAGAAATGCTGTTATTTTCACATGATCAATAGAGGGATACAAGAAGATATTAAATGACTTGATCATTATAGTAAAATCAAAAAGTAGGATTTATGTTGGATTAGATAACATTTAACAATAAGCTATTCTCTTGAATTCAGTGATTGGCTTTTAGGCATTCTGAAACTATGGTTACACCGAACAAAAAATATACATACACTAGGTATGGTGAAATTATATCAACACAAGAATTTTGCTGGGAGGAATCTTCTACTTTACCAGTAATTCCCCCACAAAGAGCTCTCTAGGCTGAGAATTTTTAGTGTAAATCCTAGAATACCGACAGAACACAATGTCACCCACCACTGACTCTTATATGCACGTACAAATCCAACGCATTATTATTTTCTCTGGTAACAAAGAAATTACACTATTTTGTTTCACTACTTAAAATAACTCAGATATAGAACCTTCAAAAATTTGTCTGTGGAGAGGAAAAAGAAACATGTTAGGAGTCACAAAGTCTGAGTTTTATCTGAGCTACTGGCTTGGCTACTTATGGCACGTTGATAGTCATTTTAGGAGATTATAGCCATTATACACCCCACTCTTCTTATTTTCCAAACTTTGGGCGAAAAGCTAAGGTTATATAAAGAAGGAAAGAAAATGATTTTCACAAAAGCAGGAGAATTTATACATGTTTTTAAATGCCAAAATCCAGAGAGGAAATGGAGCTATTAAAATTTTCTCAACCTTCAACCCGAAATTGTGATTGTTTAGATAGCACATAGTGTTCTTTAGACTGGGAATGGGGGGAATTAAACTATATGGATTAAATAAACTAAATATAACATAAAATATGAATCTTGAAGAAGATATATTCACCTCCTTCCAATGACAGAAAATGTAAAAATCAGTAGTGTGAAAAATTGGACATGTATAACTATGAAAGAGCCATGGAGCCTCTCTAATTCAAAAAGTGTATTATATTTGGAATTGCTTACAGGTAATAAAAAATGTAAATGATAGAAACAGAAATGATGACATCACTCTGGTTTTAACAGCGGAAAAAGAATATTAAGAGGAGACAGCTTTTATGGGCCAAATCACAATTTCTCATTCACTATAATTGCAAATATTGATTCATAAACACAGCAGAATTCAAGTAGAAGAGGGGGCATCATGACAATGCAGTGGGCAGAGAAAGGTAATACTTTTAAATAAAATTGTATGTATATGTCCATTTGCATTATAATTGAAATGGTAACTTGAAGGCTAAGTAAAAAATTATCCTAGTATAGAATATATACTGAGAAATTTATAGCTTAAGTTGTAAATTGACGGGCTTCTTGAAATGGCTAGTGTGCAAAGTTGGATACTTGAAATATGAACAAAAATGGAGGGTAGAAAAAGGACATTGCTATTTCACTTATCACTGCAGATATTTTCCTAATTATTCCTAATGTTAGAGTTCTTTAGAATACCCTTTAAAAAGGATAAAGGGAGCCCGGCGTGGTGGCGCACGCTTGTAATCCCAGTACTTTGGGAGGCAGAGACCGGAGGATCCGGGTTCGCGGCCAGCCTCAGCTCTCTCTCTCTCTCTCTCTCTCCCCCTCTCTCTCTCTCTCTCTCTCTCTCTCTCTCTCTACCTAGTGAGGCCCTCTGCAACTTCGTGAGACCCGGTTTCAAAGTAAAGTATAAAAAAATAGGGCCGGGGGTGTAGCGCGGAGGTAGAACGCCCCTGGGTTCAATCCCTGGTACTGCAAAAAAAAAAAAAAAAGGATAAAGGAATTACATTCTCTTTCTAATTCTTAAATTGACCATCCATGTTTTTCTGATATTGTGGAATTAATATGAAAAATACATCATCAGTAAAGTTCAAATGAGGTAACTGAATGAAGAAATGTAATTGACAGTCCTTGGCAATGGAAGGACTGAAGAAGGGACCATACAAGACAAGATACAGATTTCAAGACTAATATTCCTATTTGTCAAAACCTTCTCATACAATTTTCCTCTTCCAAAAGAGAAAGGAAGAAAAATAGTTGGCAGCAAATAGTAATAGTCTCTACATTGTATATGTGGAGTTTAAAGAGCAAAGTACATGATAAGACTCAAGAGTCCATTCCCCATTTTTTCAAAATATATCATTCTGAGCCATTCAGTTTCACTGGGCAGTAGGATCTATTCATTCAGTGAATTGAAAGCAAAACTTGTTGCCTGTGTCTTAGCATTCCAAATAGAGGAAAACCTTGAAGGGACTGTTATGGTTTAGATCTGGAATATCCCCCCAAAAGCTTGTGGATTTTATGATCCCCCATGCTGCAAGGTTCAGGGGAGGGCATGGCTAGAGAAGGTAGGTCACTGGGGTCATGGCCTTAGGACTGTATCTACCTCTGGCCCCTTCCTATTTCTCTCTCTCCTTCTAAAATGGCATGAGCCAAGCAGTTCCCTGTGCCATACCCTGTCACCATGATATTTCTACCTTGGAGCCAGGCAACCGTGGACTGAATCTCTGAAACCCTGAACCAAATAAATCTTTCCTTCTTTAAGTTATTCCTGTCAGGTATTTTGGTCACAGCTATGAAAAGCTGACTAACACAGGACTACATGCTTTGACCTAAACAAAACAAGCCACTATGTAGGACATTGCTGAGGTTTCCTCTGATGGCAGAATTACTCTGAGTAACAGCTGTAATGTATGAAGTGCCCACTATCCGAGGCATTTTTATGTATTATATCATGTGTAAGAATGACACAAGCGAGGTGATTACCTCATTCCATAAATGGTAATGAGGCTGAGGCTCCTTGAGGTTTGGTGGATGGCAGAAGATCACAGCTTATTCAATTAAGCAGTGGCAGTGAGATTAAAAGGGCAAGATTATCTGGTTTCAAAGCATGCCCTTTCCCTAGCATTAACCCCTGAAGTTGGTACATTTTAAAGACTGATGCTAGATGAGGATTTAAGAGTTTTCTGTAATGAGTAACAAAGCACTTGACATTATACATCTTTGTTCTTAATGATTAAATGGGGGAAACTTTTCTGCATTTCAATACAATTGAAGTAATAGATCACCATCAATCATTACAGCATGGAGATAAAAAGCCAAGAGATGGGTGGATGTTATTTCTGAGCATCTGGGTAATAGACTTGGGCATATTTCACTGTGTCTCTAAAGCGACATCTGGAAGATCATGTCATTACACTTTGTTTTCCTTCACACAAAAATTTCCAATGACTATTTCACTTTACAACAGTGTCCCAGACCCAGAGTGGAGTTTACTTGCAGGAGCCAACCCACTACACAACACAAAAATAAAAACAGGCCATAACATTTCCTTTTGCTTGTGGGATTCTTAAATTACCAAGACTGTATCTACCTCTGACCCCTTCCTATTTCTCTCTCTCCTTCTAAACTGGCATGAGCCAAGCAGTTCCCTGTGCCATACCCTGTCACCATGATATTTCTGCCTTGGAGCCAGGCAACCGTGGACTGAATCTCTGAAACCCTGAACCAAATAAATCTTTCCTTCTTTAAGTTATTCTTGTCAGGTATTGACCCATTTTCCATTGGCATCTATGTTCATATCACTTTCCAGGTAGACCCCAGGTATCATCTGTGTCAATATACTCTTTCAATATTTCAGTGCATATATTTAATATTCATTTATATTCTAAAAATAATTTTGGATTATGATTTTTACCTCCCAGTACTAGAAATGTATCTGTGGGATGACTTGTGTAATGTCTCACTTTGCTAGCCAATGTCTAAGGCTTTTTCCCTGAATCTATTCTTCAAGAATATATTCATACCTCATTTGTTATTTCTTGCCCTTTCTAAATTTCCATTCCTTTCTAAATATCATGAACAAGTAATCAATGAATGAAAATAGATCCGATTTGAGTTGCATTGAAATGTGTGCCTTTTGCTTCTTTAAAAGTTGTAGTAAGCCAGGCATGGTGGCACATGCTTGTAATCCCAGTACTTGGGAGACTGAGACAGGAGGATTGCAGGTTTGCAGCCAGCCTCAGCTACTTAGTGAGGCCTTCTGCAACTTAGTGAGACCCTGTTTCAAAATAAAGAATAAAAAAAAAATTGGGCTAGGGGTGTAGCTCAGAGGTAGAATGCCCCTGGGTTCAATCCTTGGTACCACACACACACACAAAAAACGTTGTGGCAGGTATAAATAAGCAATGAGTTAAATTATTTAATTTAATATCTCAGGTGAATATAATTTGGGGAGAGGGATAAGAGAGTATACATATTCATTTACCAATATTTATTAACAACCTATTATTCTTATCTAATAGTATGTTGCAAGGTATATTAGATAAGAATTTTTGTATTACAGGTGACTGAAATGTACTGAAGCCAACTCATACTGATTGACTTAAATTGAAAAATATAATTTATTAGATTAACTGAAAACTTGAGAGCTACGATGTCTTTTGGCATAACTTCATCCATTACTGGATCCATCAACTAGTGGGACTAATATATATCTTTAAGCTTTGTATCATTTCTGTGACATTGACTGCTTAACTCTTCACCAAGCTGGTTTACAATTTCCTCCTCAACACATAACTAGATTTAATTATACTATCACTCTTACAGTTATTGTGATCAGGAAATGAATTCTAACCAAAAGAATGCATGGGAAAGTGATGTGTGCAACTTATAGGCATGGACCTTTAAAACCCTAGCATCCAATCCTCTTAAAGCTGGATACCAAATCTGAAGTACAGATGGGTTCTTCATCAACCTAGGTTCAAAGAGCAGAGCACCACCAACAACAACCCCACTAACTAGAATTTATGTGAACAAAAAATTAACTTCCATTACATTAAGCTCCACAGATTTTGAGTTTATCTGTTATGGTAGTGCTCTGGTTTAAATGTGTCATTCAAAAGTTCATGTGAGCCGGGCGTGGTGGCGCATGCTTGTAATCCCAGTACTTGGGAGGCTGAGACTGGAGGATCCGCGTTTGCGGCCAGCCTCAGCTACTTAGTGAGGCCTTTTGCAACCTAGGGAGACCCTGTTTCAAAATAAAGAGCAAAAAATCGGGCTGGGGGTGTAGCTCAGAGGTAGAATGCCCCTGGGTTCAATCCCCAGTACCAAAAAAAAAAGTTCATGTGTAATCTGGTGCAATGGCACCTTCTTGTAATCCAATTATGTGGGAGGCTAAGACAGGAAGATTACAGGTTTAAGACCAGCCTCAGCAACTTAGCAAGACCCTGTTTCAAAATAAAATAAAATAAAATAAAATAAAATAAAAAGGGATGGGGGAATAGCTTGGAGGTAGAATGCCCCTAGGTTCAATTTCCAGTACATACAAAAAAATAGTTCATATATTAGACACCTAATTCCCAAATTCATGTTAATGGTATTTTGAAGTGAGGTCATTGGGAGATAATTAGTATTAGATGAGTTTATGAAGGTAGAGGACCCCCTTGATGGCATTGGTGACTTTATTAAAGAGGAAGAGGGTCATAAGCTAGCCCAGAGCTGAGAACAATCAGCTTCTGCTACACACACGTGTGTGTTGGTGAGGGACACTGACAGGAAGGGACAGCTAATCAAGCAAAATAGAGATTGTGTTGTCTAAAATTACAGGAATGGAATCTGGGAGCCTAAGATTCAGCAAATGTTTCCTACACTAGAAAGACAAAGATGAGAAAGTCCAAGTTTAATTTGTGCATCCTTAGTATATAATTGAGTTTTTAGTAATTGTTAAACCAAAATTAAAATGGAGATCAGTCCTGAAGAATTCCTGAGCAAATGAAACCAGGTCGGCCTGAAAAATAGCCTTTATCTTGCTTAAACAACAAACGTAAGGAAACACAGCTTTGGTCATTTCTAGTAAATGCTTGGGTTAAAGAAAAGCAAAATTTAACCTCAGCCAATCGAAAGCAGCCAACTAACATATGATTATGTGCCAACAAGTTATATCAAAGAAAGCAATTTTGTAAGTGTAACCAATAAAAAAAATTTCTTTACTTTTGTATTCTCTCTATAATACTGGCCTCTAATTCTTTGTCATAAGAGCACTAAACTTCTTTTAATGTTTCCCAAATTATGAATTGTTGTTTTTCAAATAAACTCTTTAAAATTTTGTTGTACCTCATATTTTCCTTTTAATAAAATAAATCTAGGATGTGCCCCAGTCCCTAAGTAAGTCTTATGGTCCAAAGAAGTTATAGAATAAACAAATTTTGCAAAACTGTACAGTATTGGTTAACATTGTAGTTTATAGCCTATATCCATTCTGTTGTATGAATTCTTCTTTGTCCTCAGTTTCAATGGGGTAACTACTTTTGATTGAAAATGTATGTTTTTGTTTTTGCATGATAACTTGAAAATTATAGTTTCATAGTCTACTTGTAATAATTTTTTAAACTTCTAAATAATGGAGTAGGAGTGGATGATCCTTTCCAATTGTCCTCACAGTTTGCTTCAACACCTTCTTTTTTCTACTCAAATGTCATCTCTTAGCAAGCCCTCAATACCCTCTGTAAAATCAATCACCCAATAAATAAAAACCCCTAGACTCCCCATCTTCCTAATACAATTGGTTTTTCTCCAAGGCATATTCCATCATAATCTGACATGTAATATATTAATTTATCGCTTGGATATTCTCTCTAGAATGTAAGTTACATGAGGGCATGGACTTTATTGATTCTGTTTATTTCTGTATATCTGGAATGTTAGACATATAAAACTGATTGTCTAATACAATCAGTATTTTCCTATGTGGTACTAAGTTAATTCATCATTTATATTCATCCTATGTACATATTTACAAAGTTCTGAATATTATACTCTTAACCATAGTGATAATTGAGTCTGATTACAAATGGTATTAATGCCAGATTGTTTAATATTTTGAGATTTGTCTAAGATATTAGAACCAATTGTATATTAATTATTCTAAAGTAATTATTCAAACTGTGACATAATTTATGGAGATTTTTCATTTCTTGAATACTGATTTTTCTATTTTAAATATTTTGGGTACTATAAAACAAAGTATTCGAATTTCTTTAAAATCTTGCTAGCTTACATTGAAACATTTTTCATGATAAAAACAAAACATGTAACTTCTCTTTCCTACATGATGACTAAAAATTAAAGAGAGCTGGTCATGGTGGTGCACACTTGTAATCCCAGTACTTGGGAGGCTGAGACAGGAGGATTGCAGGTTCGAAGCCAGCTTCAGCAACTTAGAAAGGCCCTCCGCAACTTAGTGAGACTCTCTTTCAAAATAAGAAATAAAATCATGTTGAGGGTATACCCAGTGGGTAGGTTTCGTAGATGCTACTAAACCTTTTTAAATACATAAGACAATTCTTATTCCTCAACAAAGAATCATCCAGCCCAAACTGTCAATAGTGCCAAAGGTTAAGAACCTTGTTAGTGTTCCTGGACAGAATTTAAAAAATAAAATAAACAAATCTTCCATAGTAACTGCTAGCCTAGGTGGCCAATACTTGTTATTTTGTAAAGAGAAAAGTATTCAATATAAAAAATTTCTGGATCAGTGGCCAAATATTTGTTATTTTGTAGATAGAAAAATATTCAGTATAAAAAATTTCTGAGGGAGGGCTAAATATGCAATGTGTGCATGTATGATGTTCATACCCTGACATATATCAAAATGTATAATTACAATTTACAATGCACCAATAAATGAACATAAAAAGTTAAAAAAAATTTCTGTAAGTTAGTTCTGTGGCAATAATTATGAAAGTGGGAGAAACAAATTCAAGCCCTCTCTCAATTAAGATATCATTAAAGCTAAAATCAAATAATTATTTTAGAAAGATCCGATGAATATGAACTCAACAAAAAGCTACTACAAAAATCAAAACAATATAAAATGTCATTCAAGAGATGAAAAAAACCACAACAAAAATACCAAACAACCAGAAACATGTCCATAAATACTTTGTGTGTTGTAACATTTGGCTACACAATATAAAATAGTGTTTTCAATATGTTATACAATTAAAATGGGAAATAAATATCTGAGTTTGAAAAACAAGTAGAACATGTAGAAAGAAAAAATAGACACTTGAAATAAAGTGCTCAGTGGCTAAACTTTAGATTAGATGGATCTTAGAAAAGAATCAAGAAATTGAATGATTGGTCTGAAAAAATTCAACTAGAGTACTGAAATATAAATAGAAATATGAAAGTGTGTTTAAGAAAACTGGAAATGAACATGATAAGGTAGCATATATCTATTATGCACTTCCAGAAGAATTAAATGAGAGAGAGAATGGGATAGTTTTTTCCTAATAGATAATGACATTGAAATTTCAAAAATGAATGAAAGATACACATTTTAATATTCTGAAGGATGCCATTTTCAAACAGTAAAATGACCATAAATAATTAGTTGAATATAACACAATAAAACAGAAAACCAAAGTCAGAGAATTTAATATCAGCCACAAAGAATACACATAGAATGTGGATGTGATTTCTCAACATCAATAATGAAGGTAGAAAAACAATGAAATGTTGAAATTTTAATTTAATTTAAAGTATTTACAAATTGTAAATCATATATTTATGGGGGAAGGATCTATTAATTTAGAATGTACACCATGCTACCTTTCAAAATGAGAATAAAATGAAGTTTCAGGTAAAACCTGAAATTTATCAATAACTAAACCATAATAAAGAAAATTTAGAGAAATGTCTTAGATAAACAAAATACTGGTACTCAGAGAAAATTATCAGAATGGAAACACAAACCAAGAGGTTAAAAACAAATTCAAGTAGAATAATGATCACAATTAATGAAATGGGATTAATCACCCACAGAAATGAAAACAAACACTGATATTTTATTTATTTATTTATTTATTTATTTATTTATTTATTTATTTTTTTTTGAGGTACTGGGGATTGAACGCAGGGGCGTTCTACCTCCGCGCTACTCTCCTGGCCCTATTTTTTTATGCTTTATTTTGAAACCGGGTCTCACGAAGTTGCGGAGGGCCTCACTAGGTAGAGAGAGAAAGAGAGAGAGAAAGAGAGAGGAGAGAGAAGAGAGAAGAGAGAGAGCGTGCGCGCATGCGCGCTGAGGCTGGCCGCGAACCCGGATCCTCCGGTCTCCGCCTCCCAAAGTACTGGGATTACAAGCGTGCACCACCATGCCCAGCTTAAAACGCTGATATTTTATAGAGAATTTTTTTTTTTTTTTTGCGGTACTGGGGATTGAATCCAGAGGCATTCTACCTCTGAGCTACACCCCCAGCCCTATTTTTTATCCTTTATTTTGAAACCAGTCTCATGAAGTTGCGGAGGGCCTCACTAAGTAGCTGAGGCTGGCCGTGAACCTGGATCCTCCGGTCTCCGCCTCCCAAGTACTGGGATTTCAAGCTTGCGCCACCACGCCCGGCTTAGAATTTTTATACATTGTAAGTGATAAGCCTAAAACATAACACATAAAAATTTTAAAATTGCTAGCCAAAAGAAAGCTCTATTCTATACATTAATTTCAGGTAAAAGTGACTGTGTGGGGAAAAAGATTACTAGATCCAAAGAGCATCAATACATAATGGTAAAATGCTTAATGCACTAAGATACATACTAGTTATATGTATATAATATCACGGCTTGAACTCATATGTGCCCTAAAGTGAGACATTCAAAGAGAAATTTATAAATTTACCATCAGTCCAGTAGAATATAAAAACAGTGCTCAATAATTGATGAATCAGCCGGGCGTGGTGGCACACACCTATAATCCCAGTACTTGGGAGGCTGAGAAAGGAGGATCGCAGGTTCAAAGTCAGCCTCAGAAATTTAGTGAGGCTGTCTGCAACTTAGGGAGACCCTGTTTCCAAATAAAAAATAAAATAAGGCTGGGGGTATAGCCCAGAAATAGAAGGCCCCTGGGTTCCACCCCCACTACTTACCCCCCAAAAAATAATTGATGAATCAAATTTTTTATGGACAAATAGTAAAGTTATAAATGATTTTAAGAATGTTTACCAAAATCACTCCCACACTACTCCATAAAGCAATTCTCAACAAATTTCTAAGAAATAGTATAATTCAGATATACCCTCATTTTCTTGATCTGTTAACAGACACCTGGGTTAGTTCCATAATTTGGCTATTGTGAGTTGTGAAGTTATAAACATGGATGTACATGTCATTGCTATAGTATTCTGACTAATTCTTTTGGAAAGATACTGAGAGGTGGTATAGCTGGGTCACATGGTTGTTCCATTCCTAATTTTTTGAGGAACCTCCAAACTGATTTCCATAGTGGTTGTACTAATTTTCACTTCTACCAACAAGGTACAAGAGTTCCTATTTCCCCACACCCTCATCAGCATTTGTTATTGTATTCTTTATAACTGCTTTTCTAACTGGTGTTAGATCGAATCTCAGTGTAGTTTGATTTGCATTTCCCTAATTGCTAGTGATATTGAACATTTTTTCATATATTTATTGGCCAATTGTATTTTTTATTTTGAGAAGTGACTATTCAGTTCAATTTTGCATTTTTGATTAGGTTATTTGGGGCTTATTGTGCTAAATTTTTTGAGTTCTTTATATATTCTATATATTAGTACTCTGTCAGAGGGATAGCTGGCAAAGATATTCTCCCATTCTGTAGGCTCTCTCTTTAGACTCTTGATTGTTTCCTTTGCTGCACAGAAGCTTTTTAATTTGATGCCATCCCATTTATTGATTCTCAGTCTTATTTCCTGATTCTCTAACAAGTACACACTGGTGTTGTACCTCTTCGGGGACTTAGAAGGGCCCTGGAAGAACATAGAGACCTTACATATACAGAATGTGTTAGTTTTAAGCAGCATCATGGATCCATGTGTGTTCATTATTCTTATCTGTAACCTTATACCTTGATGCCTAATATATGTTCTTTAGTTTCCAGACTGAGAAGAATAATACTGAGGAAAGTGGTACAGTAACCAATGTCAGACAGGTAAGAAATGAACAATCATGAAATAATACCATCCCATCATTATTGGCATAATTATTTTACTGAACTTTTCTACATCATTCTCTGAAATACAATTTTCTACACTTGGTCTAGGGGACATATTAAGAATTATACAATGTGATCTTTGTGTATTAATGGAAATTATTATTTTAGAAAATGCAATAAAGGGTAGACTATAACCACATAGATCTAAGTCCCCAAATACAAAAACATGTCTTAGAAAACAATTAAGTGATGCATCACCGTCATGTAGCTGCAATTCCTGCTTTCAAAATGTTTCCAAAAAAAAGAAAGAAAAAAAATGCTTCAACAAATTTATTTTTCAACCAGTGCATGCTGAGAGGAGCAATGTGTAGAAGTGGCTTGGGAAGAGCATTTAGCTTCCCTACCAGAGTTCACCAATGACTTCCTATGCATCCCAACCCTGAAATAAAACAAATTCTAAGGAAAAACAATGACCTTGCTCTGTAAACATAGTTTGAGTCAACTGAATTGCTTCACACAGGAATGCCTAAAACCAGCACAAAGCCATTTAAGTAAAAACAGTAAATAGTTTGTAAAAATAGAAGAATTTCCATGAATTGCTCTTCTTACCCCTCCTCACATACTGACATTGCTCTAAACAGATTCCTTCTTCCCTCCCCTACAGTGATGGCTGAAAGACTACCACTCCCTGACACCTTTAAATATACTTTGAGTTGTTAACAAAAGTATGCAAAACAAAGAAGTTGGACAATAGAGAAATACTGAAAACGCATAGCTAAACAAAGACTTATTTGATATCTAATTTGATAGTGATATACAACTTATTTAAGGAAGTCACAGCCAATGCATGACTATTATTTTGCGTTTTTCTATCCGCTTGCTTGCTTTGTGTGGTTGTTGACAACTCTCAGAGGTAAAGATGGCCCTGAACAATATTAAGAAGGAAGTTGTTCAGTCAGTCCCCAGTTACCAAGAGACAGTCACTAAGTTCCCAGGAGTAGAGATAAAGCTACGAAAATTCTCTCCAAGGCATTTTCCACTGCAGAAGTAGATAAGAGATGATTGTCTCCCATTTTTCAATAAAAGGTATTGTGTGCTCAGAAAAGCATGAATGTGAAAAGAGGGGGATATATATTCCTACAAGCTAAAAACTATACTGAATACTTAATAACCAGTGAATTTGATTTTTCAAGTAGCTCCAGAACGTGAAAAGTGAAGGAAGAGAGAGTATTTAAAAAGTAGGGCATATTTTCCAGGGAGAACTTTTAAACTAAAAGTAATTGGAAAGAGTTTTTGCCCTCCTACTCACATCCTTTGGGCTTCTTAGAGGAGAGCAGGGGTTTGTCAAAAAATCAAATACAGCTAACAAATAACCACTTTAAAAAGCTATTAGAGTATGAGAGTTTATAACTCCCCCCTGAGAGAGTAAGCTTTGTCTTCATATTTAGCATAGAAGAAAACCTTAGGAAAATATAATTTCAGTTTTTCAGAAAACAAAGACCAGCCAGGAGTGGTGGCCCATGCCTGCAATCCCAGTACTTTTGAGGCTGAGACAGGAGGATCTAAATTGTTGAGGCCAGCCTCAGCAACTCAGTGAGGCACCTAACAACCGTGACACCTGTTTCAAAATAAAAAATAAAATAGGGCTGGGGGTGTAACTCAGAGGTATACAATGCCCCTGGGTTCTATCCCCAGTACCACAAGGAAAAAAAAAGAAAGAAAGAAAGAAAAAGGGGGAAAAAAACCCTCTACCTCAAAAATTTAACTTGACCTAATTGTGTGTGATCTAAATAATGCTATTCTGGATATAAAAAGAAGATTCATTAAGAATTCCATTCTTAGCCGGGTGTGGTGGCGCACACTTGTAATCCTAGTACTTTGGGAGGCGGAAACCAGAGGATCCGGGTTCGCGGCCAGCCTCAGTTCTCTCTCTCTTTCTCTCCCTGTCTCTCTCTCTCTCTCTACTTAGTGAGGCCCTCCGCAACTTCGTGAGACCCAGTTTCAAAATAAAGTATAAAAAATAGGGCGGGGGGCGTAGCGCGGAGGTAGAACGCCCCTGCGTTCAATCCCCGGTATCGCAAAAAAAAAAAGAATGCCATTCTTATTTACCTAGGCGTACTTTCAGCTGTGTAGAGTATTCTGTCACCAAACATCATAGTGCTGTTTTATAGTATACACTGGGTGTCTTAGAGACTTTTGCTCTCAACTTTGCATTCATTGTTGAAACTACATTTTTCCCCCATTGTGGCAATTTCATTGCAACTCAGTTTGGGATAAAGTGCATCTATTATCTGAAGATTTAGTACTGTTACTTAGAGGTTAACTTGCTTTATTTTTGTTTTTTTTTTATATAAGATACAACACTTACTTCAGAGTTATGCATTGCAACTCTGACGCAAATGATTCTTGACTTTTGGTATAATAACAGTGGGAAAGGGGCAATGTCTTACAGCTAACCTCATCTTCCCTTACCGCTGTGAGTGCAAGCCATTTGCTAGCTGTTTCTTATTTCTCCTAGTCCTGAATATCTCCTGCCCATTCTTTTATAAATCCATATTCTGGGCTTGCCCACTCACATGAGACTCTATTTCTATAAGCTACTAACCCCCCAGGTTAAAAAAAATAGATATTCATTTTCTTAGCACAGAAGTAAGAGAAAATTATCTTTTTTTCTTGTTTTCTATTCTGAAGACTGTATTTCCTTTTCATTAACTGAAACTTATCAGATAAAGTGACATAAAAGTTACTGTGTTGTGAGTCAGGCATGGTGGTGCATGCCTGTAATCCCAATATTTGGGGGGCTGAGACAGGAGAATTGCAGGTTAAAGGATAACTTCAGCATCTTAGGGAGACTCTCAGCAGCCTACCAAAACCGTGTTTCAAGACAAAAAATAAAAAGGGCTGGTGGTATAGCTCAGAGGTAGAATGCCTCTTGGTTCAATCCCCAGTACCCTTCACCCCCACCTCCCACACACACGCAAAGTTATTTCATTGTGAATCCTCCTGTGCCATTTTTAGTATCTTCAAGTAAGTCACAAAATATTCCCCTTCTTTTTTTTTCAACCATTTATAAATGTTAAAACCATTCTTGGTTTGGGAACCACACAAAAGCAAGCAGTGGGCACATTTGGCCGGTGGGACATAGTTTACCACCTTCTGCTCTAAAGTGTTCAAAACTTTGAATCATTCACTTTTTCCAACAAAAATTGTACATGCATTTGTAACCTGTATTGGTCATTAAAAATAAGAGAAAAAACTTATCATAACCACAATATATGTTTCTATTAGAAAATATATGGGCAACTTTTTCCTGTAAATATGTATGAGCTTATCTTTTAGAATCATACTATCATTCTGTGTTTATTGGAGCTTTTTGCTGAAGCTCTTTTACAAACCAATAAATCTTATAGCCCAGCTTGAACTTTTTGAGTGTTTTTTTCCTTAGGTGGCAAGAATCAATCCTGCCTTGTGATCCCATGCAAGAAACACACTATATGTATGTAGACATTCAACTCTTTTCAAAGTATCCTTGGAATAAATATATGGGGTCATAAACCAGAAGAGAATCAGGATTGTCCATGGTGTCTCCAAACAATCACTTAGCCAATGTATACCCGGTAAAAAAAAAATGTCAAGATTTAAAATACAAATTAGAAATCAAATTCTCTGCTTCTTGTGTATTATGGCAATATTTTTTCTTCGCAAGCATAAGAACTGAACAATTGACTTGTCTCAAGGTATCTATTTTCCTCTCTGAATCACTGACAGGATTATTATTTGTATCTTTGCCATCACTAAATAAATTGCACCTTTAGAAATTAGTGCTTACCTCAATGAACTCTGCAACAAGGGAACTTATGAATAAATTAAATAGCTGAAGATCACTTATAAAAGCAGTATGAAGAGATAATTCTCTTTTCTAAATTTTAATCATACCTACAACCTTTTCCCCCAAAATTGCTTGAATCTATTTATTACTATTTCCTATATTCCTGAGAGCAAGTTAGCATTCTAGTCATTTGGTAGTGGGAAGCTAACACAAAGAACCTAAGACCTTCATTAAGGTAGAGCCACCATTCACTGTCAGAAGTTCCAATCTCTAATACACAATGTGTGTACCAGAGCCTATCATTCCTAAAGAAAAGGGGGATGGCAAACACCTTGTCCATGAATGCCCTCTTTCTTTTCCCCAAAACCTAGCCAAATGAAGAGAACAATAACAAAATAAAAATTAAAAAACTGGCATGGAAAGTCCAAATGTATATTATCTTGAAGGACCCTGGCTTTCTCTTATGCACACCAGGAACTAGGGCAAGTTAGTGTCATCTGTAGAAAGCTACTCTCATGCATGTGCACCAGGACAGCTTCTCCTTGGGATGTTGGTCATACAAGCTCGCTAATGCCGATGACGTCACTGCTTCTGAAGTCTATGAACATATAAAATCTCTCTCTGAGTGAGGACAGGCATGGAACCCAGGGCACTGTGGAAAAGATTCCTGTCACTTGTCTGGCCAGTGGCCACTGGACAAACACCCTGAGGGAGAGGAGGCACTTCTTGGCAAATCACTGTGAGGGGAAAAGGTGCTATCTGTCAGCTTGTTGTCACTGAACTCTTCTTTCAGCGGTCACTTAACTCTTGTAAGTTTTCCCCAATAAATTATATATCTCACATGCTGTCTTGGGGCACTTTTTTTCTGCAACCTACCCCACTGCCCTGGCACAAGTGGACTATGGACAGCGCACTGATTTGAGCAATATCAGCAGGGTTAGTTACAGACCAATTGCATGGGCAGAAAATAACCATAAAGGGCTTATTCAAAAGAAATATTTAAAAGAAGAGAAAGAGGAAGGAAAACACATTTCTTTTGTCACTGAGCACAGGGAGCTCATCAATAAATTCCAATCTCAGTTTTCCCTGACCTTTCTTATCCTGACTTTCCCCTTGCTGCTGACTCAGCTAAGGATGTCTGGCCCCTCCGTTCCATTCTAGTACTCAACCTCTATTCTGTGCTCCAGAGCACAGATGGGATCCACTGGGCTCCCTAGGCAATAATGCACTCCTTCTTCTGAGTCCCCATACTGCCATGTACATATCAGATATAAAAGTCCTTATCTAATATGAAGAGTAATGGATATGTGGCACTCAAAACATTTTCTTATTTATATTTTTGTCTGTGTCACCTAAAACAGTGTCGGTCAATATATGTTTAGTGAATGAATGAATGAAATTACATAGTCAAAGAAGCAAGAGAGCACTGTTGTAACTACTCTGTAAAATTTCTAGTTTCTGTGTCTGCGCAGGTGCAGTGGCATGGAACTGCATTTCTAGCTACTTGAGAGGTTGAGACAGGAGAATCACTTGAGGCCAGGAGTTCAAGGCCAGCTTGGGCAACATAATGAGACACCCCTCCAGCCCGAAAAAAGGTAATATAAATGAATGGATAGATCACAAGAGGATAAAGGAGGTGATTCTAATAGAGACAAAATTAATAATAGCAATTATAATGTTAGTAAAAAGTTAATTAAATAATAGTAACAGGTTTCATTAATTTTCTACTTCTCTGCTAGGAATTGCACTTATTTAGCTTTTTTTTAAACCAGCATTTGTGATATAAATGAAGAATACATACTGAATGTATATGCCGGAGCGCTACATAGCAGGGACTTTACTCCTTCATCTGCACAAATTACCTCCAAACTAATAGCAGCAAACAGGACCTATCCAAACTTTCACACTCGCTCTGACAAGAGAGTTTTAGTTCTGTGTAGTTTCTTACTCCATTCAGTCTGAATCTAGTTTGTCAGGATATACAGCAGTATGTATAATCATTAGAACATTATTTCTTTTGAAATATGTAGTCATCATCCACCAGTACATTAGGAAGAAAAAAATGACTAAAAGCTAAGCAGAGAGAAGGCATGCAGTTATCAATGAGGATTCATTTCAGTGTGATATGGAGTATTGGCTTATCTTTGGCTCTTCTATAAATTGCATTTGTGAAAGACTCAGAATCCTCTTACATTTTCTTTAAGTTATATAAGTTAATGAGAATGACATGAGAGGAACAATAAATCTCTTTCTCAATAAGATGGTTAGAAATATGCCAGCACATTTAATATTTTCAATGATAAAATGATGCTTTCATTTAAAAATAATGTTCAAATTTTAGCTCTTTTTAACGAGGTCATTTTGTAATCTTATATTGTATCATAGCATTAAATTGCAAAATAGACTTAGATTACATATTGGGATGAAAATTTATTTCACTTTAATATACAGTACACATTTTAATGGTATTCTCACATTCCTTTGAAATGCCCCATTCATTATGCATCACAAAAGCATAAACCCCAACAAAAATAACTTTGATGAGTGTAAAAGTTTATAATTAGTATTTTTAAATGTGATTGGGAATTTCTGAAATGTGAAAAAAAATTTGTAAGTCAAATTTAGCATCACTCTCCCAAAGATTTCATAGTTAGGAATTTTTGTTTTAAAAATATATTTCAGGCTAACTGTTTATAATTTGATTTGAAGTCATCAAGTGAATCACTGTATACCTGAAAACTATAAAGTAATTCTAAATAAGGTTGAAAATTTGTACACAGTTCATTTTTTCCAGTACATCTCTCAGTTGTACAATTTTAATTCAGCTTTTATTATATTTAAATGGTTGTGTCCAGTCAATCTTCATTTAAAAGTACAGTCAAAAAATAACTAATGTATTGCCAGATGTTGCTATTTTATAATAAGATGCATTTAGTGTATATTAGCACTCTTAACAGGAACAGATGGCAGTTACCTTTTTTAGCATTTTTTTAAAGTATTAATTACTACAATTTAATTTCTGTTGTGTTGTATACTGGACACTTTACAAAGTAGCATGTTCAAGCTCAGAGTATTTGCAGCTCATTTATTGCAAGATCCTAAGTGAAATTCTGCTGTCATTTTAATTAACTCATTTGGGATGCATCTAAATTCATCATTATTGATGGCTGTTTTTATATAAACTCTCTAATAGTGCTGTACCTTGCAAAATGAGAAGTGACATAGCATACTTATTAATAATCACAGAGCTGAAATATCTTTTACTACATTTTAAATGTTTAGCTGTCTGTGTATTAATTAAAGTCTTAGACACACATAAATTTGAGGCAATTCTTAGTTGTTTAGTTCTTTATGATAAAAGACCAAACTATTTTCTTTTTCAACTCTTGTTTTGATAGAATCTATCAATAATTTGAAAACTTATTTAGTGGTTGCAGAAACTATTTTTAAAATATTTATAACAAAATCTTTCAGTGAATAATAATAATGTTCATCAAATGCTTACCAATTTGGCTAAATTCTTTAGTGTATTTAACAAACATCATAATTGTTAATCCAGTAAGAGATACAAAGGCTAACTGTATGTTCAAGATAGAATCTAGGATCTCTGAAAACATGAGGAAACAGGCTAACAAGACACTTCCAAAAATTTACAACCATTTTACTAAATCCTCTGATATTGACAGGGAGGAAATTCCAGAAAGAGAATCCAAAAGTTGATTATTAAAATGGTCTGCCGGGCGTGGTGGCGCATGCTTGTAATCCCAGTACTTGGGAAGCAGAGACAGGAAGATCCGTGTTAGCGGCCAGCCTCAGCTACTTAGTGAGACCCTCTGCAACTTAGTGAGACCCTGTTTCAAAATAAAGAATAAAAAATAGGACTGGGGGTGGAGCTCAGAGGTAGAATGCCCCTGGGTTCAATCCCCAGTACTGTAAAAAAAAAAAAAAGGTCAATGAACTAAAAGAAGATTTAAGGAGTGAACTATGAGAGAAAATATAGGATGTTATTAAAGAGCATTTCAATAAAGACATAGAGATTCTAAAAGGAACTAAACAAAACCTGGAACTGAAAGACATAATAAACCAATATCCAGATCAATTTTCAGCCAAATTCTATTGGACCTATAACGAAGATATATTCCCAATTATTCCATGAAATTGAAAGGGAGAAACACTCCTAAATTCATTCTATTAAGCCAGTATCACCATTATTCCAAAACCAAATAAAGACATACCAAGGAAAGAAAACTACAGACCAATATCCCTGTTAACATAAATGCAAAAATCATTAGTAAAATATTAACAACTTACATTCAAAAACAGATTGAGAGGATTTTATACCATGACCAAGTTGGCCTCATTCTAGGGATGCAAGGTTGGTTCAACATACACAAATCAATAAACATAATTCATCACATAAATAGAACAAAGGTTGAACCGGGCGTGGTGGCGCACGCTTGTAACCCCAGTACTTTGGGAGGCGGAGATCGGAGGATCCGGGTTCACGGCCAGCCTCAGCTCTCTCTCTCTCTCTCTCTCTCCCCCTGTCTCTCTCTCTCTCTCTCTCCCACCCTGTCTCTCTCTCTCTCTCTCTCTGTCTTTCTCTCTCTCTCTCTTTCTCTCTCTGTCTCTTTACTTAGTGAGAGCCTCCGCTACTTCGTGAGACCCGGTTTCAAAATAAAGTCTAAAAAAATAGGGCTGGGTGTGTAGCACGGAGGTAGACCGCCCTTGGGTTCAATCCCCGGTACCGCAAAAAAAAAAAAAAGAACAAAGGTTGAAAATCACATGACCATCTTAATAGATGCAGAAAAGACAGTAAACAAAATTCAGCACTCATTTATGTTAAAAACATTGAAGAAAATAGGAATAGAAGGAATTTACTTCAACATCATTTAGTGTGTGTGTGTGTGTGTGTGTGTGTGTGTGTGTGTGTGTGTGTTTACCATGATGCTCACACATGCTAGGCAAGCGCTATACCACTGAGCTACATCTCTAGCCCTTACCTCAAGAGCATATTGTTTATGTATAATTATAATGCACCAATAATTAATAATAATAATAAAAAACCAGTCTTGGGAATTACATTTTTCAAGATAAATTTTAGTGAATTAATGAAAAATAGCCACTCTGTAATGAAAATATCATTTGTTATAGAATCTTCGTTAAGCTCTTTATGATGATGAGACTGTCTTATCAATTTAGATAATATTCTTATAAGATAGTTATTATTGTCTCTATTGTATAGAGGAAAAAGTTGAAATTACAAGCAGATAAGTCACTTTCTCAACATCACATAGCTATTTATATGTGGCAGATATAAGATTTAATCTTCTCCCACCTGATTTCAAATGTCATACTATACAATGAACCTTGTATTATTTTATTAGTGCTTATTCTTCAATTAATGAATTAGTGAACATTTATTAATTTGTATGTGTGTGTGTGTGTGTGTGTGTGTGTGTGTGTGTGTGTGTTATTGGGGATTGAACCCAGAGGTATTCTACCTCTGAGTCATATCCTTAGCCCTTTTTTTCTTTTTTGTTTTGAAATAGAGTCTCACTAGGTTGCTAAGAGTCTTGCCAAGTTACTTAGGCTGGTCTTGAACCTGCAATCCTCTTGCCTCAGCTTCCCAAGTACTGGGATTTCAGACATGCACGACCATGCCTGGGTTTTGTTAATTTTTAAATGTAAATTTTTACCAGTGTTAGTAAACTAAAATATTGAAACTTCAGATTAAATTGTATACATGCTAAAATGAAGCTAGCAATTAGAATGTATTACTATAAAACTAAAACAAACA